>SKCR01034498.1:0-249856 GCA_019454045.1 Zanthoxylum bungeanum
GATTGATTGCTTGATTGATTGATTGATGAAGACACACATCACATCCTTATTAATGTGACGTGTGAATAGTTGATGTGTGTAGGTTGAATAGTGTTTGGAGGGAAATATTTCTTTTTTTGCTTTTAGTCATAAAATCATTTGTAAGGTGTTTTTTATAGATATTTTATTTAGAAATATATAAAGCCTTTGAAAAGCTTTTACCATTCCAATAATACCATATTTCTCTCTCTCTCTCGCCCTCTTCTTTCCTCTCTCACGCCCAAATGGGAAAAGTTCACACTGGTTTGAACCAGTCCTGCGTGAGTTTAGGGAAGCATGAGTTGATTTCATGGTGATAAATCAAGTGCTAGCACACTTGCGACATTGCGAAGGTGTTAGGGAGGTTCACCCATGAGGCGGGACCATCCGGACGGAGTTTGGAGCTCGTTTGAGACCCGAAACTGCCAAGACAGTGAGCATGGACTGCTGCAGTAGGCGCAACAATGCAGTGAGTTTTTGGCTCGAATCGTCTTCAAACGACTCAACCGATCGATGTGAGTATTCGCTACTTCGTTGATGTGTTCACAGCATTATTTCATGTCTGATTTGATCTTGGGACCTAATAAAAACTCAACAATGGCATCTAGAGCTAAGGTTTGCAAGCATGAAATTTTAGGGATTTAAAATTTGGGTAAATTGATTTGAGCATGATTTGAATAATTGTTTGTTTGAGATGCTTATAACATGTTTAATTGCATATTGGTTGGATCAATTTGTTGAAATTCATTGGGAATAATTTTCCCCAATTTATTCACCTTGGCCGAATGTGTGGTGAGGATTTTGGATTCTTGGAAATTTTGTGATTTTTTAATTCATTTGATGAGTTAGAATCGATTAGGTTGACGTTAATTTGATCGAATTGGATTGGATTTCGAATTGGACAAAAACCCCAAAATCTTTAGTTTGGTCCCGAATGGTGTATATGCCCTAATGTCTTGGTAATTTTTGATTTTGTGACATGGGAGTGTATGAAATCATTAGGATGGTGATTTAATGTCGATTGGGGTTCGATTGGATTGAAACCGAATCGGACACAAAATCCCTCTTTTGCCCGAGACCTTAAGCATGTAATGGGTTGATTTTTCAATTTGTGTGTTGGACATATGATAATGAAATAAGCATGATTAATTGGACTAATTTGATACTTTCGGAAATTTGATTTAGGTTATTAATCATCGTAATACACTTTAGGTATTAATTGGGAAAATTGGATTTTTGAATTTAGTTATTTGGCCTTAAATTGGAAATTGGATTCTAATGTTGTATGATTTTGGGCCTATTGGGCTTGATTTATCAAGTTTGGTTTAGGCCAAGTGGATTGGATCCAATTGAGCCCAAACCTTAACCATAAAGCCCAAATGCGACTATGAACCTTTAAAGTTCAATTGGGCCTAATGGGCCAAGATTGATTTATGGCTTATGGGGTAAATCCCGGATTGGACTTGGTTGCGGTTGACCCGAGTTGACCAAAAGTCCACGCCTTAATAAATCAATCAAAAGGCCCATTGGACTTTAATTGAATTGACGTTTGGACGTTTATCGGTCTTTGAGACACTTTACGATTAGTTTGGAATTGAAATCGTAAAAGTTTATAAATAAAAGTGGTAATATTTAATTTGGAATTGAATAGTGATTAGTATTAAATACATGTTAAATTAGATTTAATATGTAGTTAAATTTAATTCATGAATTCGTACTTTAAGTACTAATTCACAAAAACGAGTTTGACTCGATCAAAATCAAATCGTTGTTTGAACATTGGATGATCACTTAATTATCAGATTAATTAATTTGATTAGATTGATTGATAGCATGCTTATGTGTGTGAATACATGGTTGTGTTGAATGAATAATGTATATCGGATGGATATTAGATGGGTGGGCAATTTTGAGAAATTGTTGTAATAAATTCGATTTATTAATTGGACCTGCGTGTCCAGCCTTATCACCTTTATTCTCTTTTCTCTTCTCTTCTCACCTATTCCCCTCTATGTATTGAGGTTTCTTTAGAAGTGTAGTGTAACGGGTAGAAGTAGTACAAGTGCAGCTTGAGTGAGAAAGGAGAGATTTGATCTAGGATCAATGTGTCAAGTATCCATCCGCATATCATTATTATTTTATTTCATACTCCTTTATTATGGGTTTAGAATGCATGTTTAAGGGTATGATGATGAGACCTAACAAAGATAATTAAATTGGTAGCCAATTTGCACGCGCAAAACCCTCGTTTTTATTAATAAGCGATTATCCTCCATTGAATGATTCTTGTTCAAGATCCGATTGGCATTGGTTTGTTGGCCAAAGTCAAGACCTTGTCAATATTGATGTATTTGAATCATGAGAGTTTTGTTCTACATCGGTGTCTTGTCCAAGTTGTGATTTGTTGGCCAAAGTCAAGATCACTCTTGTCCAACGACATTGATTACGAAACTTTCCTTGTCAATGGGTCCCGCTTAACTGGAGTCATTAGGTTTGTTGTGCCAAAGCCAAGGCCTAGATGATTCGGAGGATAAGGTTAGAAAATGTATTAGATACATTGGCATAAGTAATATGTTTAGGACTTGGATGTCCACCTAACCGGATCTGGGAATTGGATTGGATCCAATTGATCTGTGAGATCTACCTGGTTAAGTAGCATACAGCTTGTTGGCCAAAGTCAAGGTTGTATGTTATTTAACAGGATCCTAGCCCACTAGGAAACACGGTTTCCCGAGTACTCCACAGAGGGTTAGAGGCTTGACGAAAAATAGTGGGAGGCAAGTATTGAATTTGCAACATTCGTTCAATTACTCGCTAACAACGCTCATTTATATTTTTCTCGTCACATTAATCAAAAGTATTAGTTGGACTAATATTTTATGCTGTTTTAAAAATATATAGTTGGACTATATACAAACTCATTCAATAATAGTTGATTTTATAATTGGATTATAGTAATCAATATAATTGAATTAAAGATAGTTGATTTTATAATTGGATTATAGTAATCAATATTAAAATTATAGTTGATTAAATAATTGGGTTATTGTAATCATTATAATAAATAGTACCTTATTAAAATTGATTAAATAGTTGGACTATTGAAATCAAGAAAGAATTGAAAAAGTTGAATATTTAAAATATATAATCCTTGGATTAAATGTTTTAAATGATTTAATTTTCAATTGGGAATTAATAATAGGTTAATTTATTTGATAAAATAACTTATTATGACTAAGCCCATAATTAAGCAAATAGTATAGCATAAAATCTTTGGAAGATTTATGTGATGATGACTTTAGTGCTTAATTAATATACTTATAACTAAATCTATCTTTAGATTTAAAAGTATTAAAATTGCAATTAATAATTCTTAGAGAATTGATTTGGACTATTCTAGTGGAGAAAAGTCAAGTTTGCAATTGGGCATGTAGCACAGGTGCACATCGTTTCGATATTCTGAAACCCAAGGCTTGGCCAAGTTTGTGAAATATTGAAAAGATAATTGACATATCCCAAAGTGACGACCATTTGATATGGAAGACACGAAGGAATTATAGAAAGGGCGAGGCTCTAACTTTAAAAAATTTGTCAAAGTTATGTCACTACTAGTATTGAAATTGGATTTTAAATACTTAGTATGGTACATAAATATATGTATTGATGTTCAGAATCCGCTATGAGCTGGATACTGACTTCAAGCCGAGATTACTCTCTGTAAATCGGAAACGGGACGAAGTCGCTGTTTCGACCGTAGATACCTAAGTTTAGGAACTATCCTTGGTATGTACTTAAATTAGGAACTGTTATAATGTAACTAGTTTGACTAGAGACATTATCTCTATATCAGTGTTTAATCCGTTGCGGATAAAACCTTTATATTCTAGAACACTAGTGTTTTATTATATAAAGATGATAGTGAGATAAACACATTAGATGTGAATAACAGAATTTATATTTTGAATATAAATAAAATCTCACATATAAAATGACAAATAAATAGCTCAAATTGATTTGATCAATAGAGACTTATTTGTGGCATTGTTGTCTGGGACACATTAAACAAGACTCGTATATCCACACTTTGAAGAGTGGGTACTAGGACTGATTTGACTATTCAAATAAGGTCTACGAATCTAGTTTATTAGGTTAAATACCTAAAATACTATTTACTTGGTAATAGTAAAAGGGCCACCGATCTGTTAGCCCTATTCATGGTGAAGTTAGTGGGCCCATATCTAGCTAGGCTAGATGTGAACATGAATATTTCGTGACCTTAACGGATGTGGCATCACGTTATGGTTATGTGTTTCTTTTTGAAGAACACAGATCGGAAACTTTTGAGTTTCGACACGAAGTAAATTACAGATCGGCTATAGTATTATTCCGCCACGGTAAGACCGTAATGGAAAAACTTAAACAGTAAGTTTCAAATGTACATGAAAGAGTACGGTATTCTTTCAGATGAGGACTCCTCCCGAGACAGTCAGTTAGACGGTGTGTCCGAACCAAAAACCAAATTTTGTTGGACATGATATGGTTTATCACGAGTCGCTCTGAGCTACTATTTCCTTCAATAGGATATGTATTAACAGTGCAAAACTTATTTAGAATAAGGTTCCATATAAATCTGTTTGACAGATATCATATAGGATATGAACAGGAAGGAAACAGGGTTTCTCATTCCTGATAATTTGGGTATGCCAGGCATAACGTTTGGATGATACCAAACTAAGAAGACCAAAATTGGATAAGTGCCATATAGGTTATCCTAAGTGAAACCTTAAGTATAGTACTTATAAATCCCACATGAGAACAATGTAATTGTTGCTCACCATGCGGTTTTTTCCTGAGAGGAATACCGATATGCAGTGGTCAGTGGGAGGATAGTGATACTCGATGAAAATCGGGTAAACTGTTCAAGGCACGAAGTCCTTAATGGAACACAAATAGTTCATCTATGATGAATCTATACCATTAATCTTCAAATACACAAGAAACTAGTAGATCGGATAGAGTCAGAAAACAACCTAGGGTATGGGTTTCTGATCTCGCCCCATGAAGATGTCAATCTTATGGAGGTGTACCATCCGACTACGTTTAGAGGAAGGGATACGAGGTATCGACTCCCCGTTATGGCAAAGTGCCATGAATCCGAAATGGATTCCATGTATAACAACTATTTTGGATACTAGTTGTTGTACCACAAGGCATTGTGCCTATTGGTACATTAAACGTCTTCAAGGAAGACATACATGGAAGGCAACATACCAACGTACAAAGCTGGGCTTTTGACGGAAAGGTATCGTTATCAACATTGTGTTAATAACGGTTCAACCTTTTACCTGTTGCCATGGTAAATCCATTTTGAAGATGCTTGGAGATAACTGTATATTTCATTTATGAAATGTGTCAGTTACAGATCAAAAATCGCTTTCCTGAAAAGGAAACCTTTTGGAGAATGTTTAAACATTCTGACGATTTTTTATAACCGACAAACAAGGTTTGCGGGTCGTTCGATCCATGTTTGGATCAATGCAAGCATAAGGTTCTTGGAACTGTCGTTTTGAAATAATCATAATGGTTTATGATTTTGACTCAAAACGAAATAATTCTTGTGTATATAGGAGGATTAGTGGGAGAACGCACTGACAGTGAAATTCCCATAATGCAATTGGTGAAAGCTTGGCTTTCATAGATATTCTTTCAATAGAAATTCTCCGTAGGAATTCTGGGGAGTAACAACCTTTATTCAAGGAATAAAGATCTATCTGGGATAGATTTGGAGTTTGTTAACACTCTCTGGGAAATCGTACATTTAAATGTACTTGTATTGGTGTCTCATACGCTTCGAGCATATGGAGTCACAATCGGGTCAATCCTAGTGATAGTCACTAAATTGAAATTGAGAACATCTTTTAGTATCTTAGAGAACTAAAGATGCTGTCTTAAACTATGGAGAAGGAGAACTTGAAGTGACTGGGATCACCGCTGTAAGTTTCCAAACTATTAAATACTACGGTACTATAAAGTTTGAATAACGGGACAGAGCTAGAAATCTTCCAAGCAAGATAACTATTGCCGAATAAACAACAAATACGGATTATTGCGCAGCTGAGGCAGCAAAAGAAGCCATTTGGATCGAACAAAAATCTAATTAGATTAGATATAGTTCTGTTAGCAGCTGAACTAGGCGTCAGCACAGGCTAAGGAATTAAAGGTCTCATCGACGATCCAGATATATACTTCTATATCATCTGATTCGTTCGGATCATACATCGTGGCGATGTGATGATCGTGTAAATCGCGTCAGACGATAATCAAACAAATCCGCTGACGAAAACCTTTCCTCAGCAATTTGAGCGAACCTTACATAGTTCAAGTGTTGGAACACTTGAGTGACTCGCTACGTGCCAAGTGGGAGATTGTTGGATAATATGACCCATAGCATCACTATTTGCACAGATCATTGTGTTGTTGTAGCAAATTAACTATGTAATAAGGATATTGCACTCTCATCATTTGTGATTAGATCACCATAGATATATAAATGAAGAGAGGTCCCTATGATTAGTTCCTGGATGAGATGATATGAGACAGTATCAGTCCACGAAGGATTAATCATTAAATATCCCTAGCCGTAGTATTATCGAGACTGGACATCGATAATGCGGAATAGGCTAGTATTGCACTTGTGTGCGTTGTGAGGGCACAACGACATAGTTCTCATATATATAGTGTTGGAGACTTATGCAAGTGTGATAGGAGGTCGTTTCATGATCATACCGGGTACGGGAAACAGCTTCGCTCTGGATAGACCCCTCGGAATCCCATTGGTATTATGACTAGGTGTCTATGGGAGGCCAAAATCAAGGTAGGTGTGTATAGTCTTAACTGAGACTTGCATCGCTAATACTTACGATCGATAAACTTTGGTTTTGGTGGTTGGGGGCTTTGACACGGTTCTGTGTTCACCACTTCTGGGTTTATCAAGAGTCGTAGAGTATTGGGTGTGATGTCAAGATGGAAGTGTCACTTCAGTCATATTGGAGATGATGTCACGCAGGATACGGTATTAGTGCTCTTAAGTGATGCGCATCCAATCGTGATATTATGACCAGGTCATGAATATCCATTATAGAGACTAGTTCCCCCGACATCCGATATGTGTTTCGGACGGGGCAGACACTTATCCAGCCCCAGCCCTAGCACGTGACTATCCGATACTGGGCCGATACGCACAATACATTAGTATACTACGCTTGATATAGATCTAAATATCCTTAAATGGATATGTCCGGAGAATTGGGATGACTTGGTGCTTTGCTAGGAGTCGACCTTGTCTCGTAAATCGGTAGAACGTAGTACTTGGTACGTACGTGATTCGGATACTCCGACGACCGTATTTACTGCCAACTTATCCGGAGATCTCATGGGTCGCTTCCCGATATGCACCGATGACGCATAACTCGCACTCATTAATAATCTGGGATTATATAGAAGAAGGAGAAAATTAATCTAGGATTAATTACGGAGATATTTTATCTATGATAAAATATCGTCGAGAGAGAGATAACGATTAATTTGGAATTAATCGGTAAATTAATATATTCGATATATTAAATGAAATTAGATTTCGACGCGGAATTGAAATTAGATTTTAATTCGGGCGAACGAATTAATTTAGAATTAATTCGTTAGCGACGTGAATAGTGAATTCGCTAGGCGTAATCATTTAATTGCGACGCGACGGAAATATCGTTAGTTTAGAATTAGCGAACCCGAGCCCGAGTGTGATTGCGAGAGCATTCGTATTTCGAATTTGAGTGCGGCGACGTAAGTCACATCAAGCGTCAAATCAATCGTCACATCAAGCGTCAAATCAAAAGTCACTTTGAGTGATTGATTGATTGATTGATTGATGAATGACACACATCACATCACTTTATTATAGTGACTTGTGAATAGTTGATGTGTGTAGGTGGAATAGTGTTTGGAGGGAAAATTTATTTTTTGATTTTAATAAATCATTTGGTAAATGTTTTTTTAATATATATTTTATGG
Organism: Zanthoxylum bungeanum; assembly: GCA_019454045.1. Lineage (NCBI taxonomy): Eukaryota > Viridiplantae > Streptophyta > Magnoliopsida > Sapindales > Rutaceae > Zanthoxylum > Zanthoxylum bungeanum. The sequence continues at coordinate 8,083 of SKCR01034498.1, forward strand.
AAAAATATATAGCCTTTTTGAAAAGCTGTTACAATTCCAACAACTCTTATCTCTTCATCTCTCTCTCACCATTTCTTTCCTCTTCCTCACGCCCAAATGAAGAAAAGTTCACTGGTTTTGAACCAGTCCAGGCGTGAGTTTAAGGGAAGCTTTGAGTGATTTTCATTTGATGAAACAAGTGCTAGCACACTTGTGACATTGCGAAGGTGTTAGGGAAGTTCACCCATGAGGCGGGACTCATCCGACGGAGTTTGGAGCTTCGTTTTGAGACCCGAAACTGCCAAGACAGTGAGCATGGACTGCTGCAGTATGCGCACCAAGGCAGTGAGTTTTTGGCTTCGAATCGTCTTCAAATCGACTCAACCGATCGATGTGAGTATTCCGCTACCTCCGTTGATGTGTTCACGCATTATTTCATGTCTTGATTTGATCTTGGGACCTAATAAAAACTCAACATTTGGATAGTCCGACGACCGTATTTACTGCCAATATATCTGGGGATCTCATGGGTCACTTCCCGAAGATTCACCGATGACGTATGACTCGCACTTTAATTAATCTGGGATTAATTAGAAGATAGAGAAAATTAATCTGGGATTAATTGCGGTAATATTTTATCTAGGATAAAATATCAATTAAAGAGAGATAACGATTAATTTGGAATTAATCGGTAAATTAATATATTGGATATATTAAACGAAATTGGATTTCGACGCGGAATTAAAATTAGATTTTAATTCGGGCGAACGAATTAATTTAAAATTAATTCGTTAGCGGTGTGAATAGTAATTATGTTTGGCATGATTATTTAATTAAATTAGATTTAATTATGACACAATGGAAAATTCTTTAATTTGGAATTAGCGAACCCAAGCTTGAGATTATTTGCGAGTGCATTCGTATTTCGAATTCGAGTGCGGCACGCAAGTCAAATCAAGTGTCAAATCATTAGTCGCATCAAGCGTCAAATCGCTAGTCGTTTCAAGCGTCAAATCACTTATCACTTTAAGTGAAGTGACTTGACAACTTGATTGATTGAGTGATATGACAAGTTGTCACTTGATTGACACCAATCACTATTCATGATTGATGGATTGATGGAAGTTGGAAGACATTTAATTATTTTTGCTTTTGACTTTTTGAAATAGAAAAATATGGTATATGTTTCATTATTTTTAGAAAATAAAAAGATATATACATAACACTTTTTCCTCTCTCTCACTTATTCTCTTCACTCTCTTCTCTCCCTCTCATTTCCACGCCCATAGTGGGCTGGTTTCCTCTTTGTTTTCTGCCTAGAAAAACCGTGAGGATGAAGGAGGGATTTCATGATTTTTGTGGCAAAATCACAAGAGCTAGCACTCCGAGAGACATGCGAAGGTGATAGCGAAGTCTACCCATGAGCCGGGAATCATTTGACGAAAGCTTGGAGCTTGGAACTTGGCTCAAAACTGAAAAATGGAGGACTCATTCACTGCCACTGCCGTGAGCAATCCATGGAGCAAAAAATGGCATTTTGTTCGTCAAAGCGTCACTCAACCGATCGATATGAGTATTCCGCAACTTCAATGATTTGTATTCACACTTGTTTCATGCTTGTTTAATGATCTTAGGACCTTAGCAAATACCAACATACAGCGCAGCCTAAAGAATTAATGGTCTCATCAACGATCCAGATATATACTTCGACTATTCATTTGATTCGTTCGGATCATACATTGTGGCGATGTGATGATTGAATAATCGCATCAGACGATAATCATGCAAATCCGCTGACGAAAGCCTTTCCTAGCAGTTTGAGCGAACCGTACATAGTTCGGGTGGTGGACACTCGAGTGACTGGCTATAGGCCAAGTGGGAGATTGTTGGACAGTTATGACCCATAGCGTCACTATTTGTACAGATCATGGTGTTGTTGTACAAATTAACTATGTGACAAAGGAGATTGCTCTCTTATCATTGTGATTAGATCACCTAGATGTATAAATGATAGGAGGTCCATATGATTAGTTCCTAGATTGAGATGATATGAGACAGTATCAATCCACAAAGGTATAATCATTAAATATCCTAGTCAGAGTATTATCGATATTGGACATCGATAAATACGTAAAAGACTAGTATTACACTTCTGCATGTTGTGAGAGCACAATAGCATAGTTCTCATATATTTGGGTATAGGATACTCATGCAAGTGTAATAGGAGGTGTGTTTTACCGATGGTACAGGAAACAGCTTCGCTCTGGATAGACCCCTTCGGAATTCCATTGGTAGTATGACTATGTGTCTATAGAAGTCCGAAATCAGGGTAGGTGTATTTGGTATTAACCTGAGACTTGCACCGCTAATACTTGTGACAATCAATATGTTTTGGTTTTGGTCGTCCAGGGCTTTAATAGGTTCTGTGTAGCCTCTGCTAGGTATATTGAGAATGATAGTGTATTGGGTGTGATGTCAAGACGGAAGTATCACTCCAGTCATAGTGGAGATGATGTCACGTAGGATATGGTACTAGTACTCTTAAGTACTGCAGTCATCGGGATATTATGACTAGGTCATGTATATCCGATTATAGAGATTAGTTACCAGACATCCGACATGTGCTTCGTATGGGGCAAACATAATTACAGCCCTAGGCTTAGCACGTGACATTCAATACTGGATCAACATACACAGATACTACGTATACTATGCCTGATATAGATCGTTTATTCCTATAAGCATGTTTCTGGAGAATTGGGTAGGCATGGAGCTTTGCTAGAAGCCAACCTTGTCTTGTAAATCGGTAAAAATATAGTACTAGGTACGTACGTGTTCGGATAGTCTAACGATCGAATTTACTGCCAAGATATCCGGGGATCTCATGGGTCGCTTCCCGAAGATTTGCCGATGACATATGACTCGCACTTTATTAATCTGGGATTAATTAGATGAGAGAGAAAATTAATCTAGGATTAATTACGGAGATATTATTTAGGATAAAATATCATTTAAAGAGAGAGAACGATTAATTTGGAATTAATCGATAAATTAATATATTCGATATATTAAACGAAATTGGATTTCGACACGGAATTAAAATCGGATTTTAATTCGGGCGAACGAATTAATTTAGAATTAATTCATTAGCGACATGAATAGAATTATGCTAGACATGATTATTTAATTAAATTAGATTTAATTACGACGCAACGGAAAATTCGTTAATTTGGAATTAGCGAACCCGAGCCCGGGATTGTTTGCGAGCGCATTCGCATTTCGAATTTGAGTGCGACACGTAAGTCATATCAAGCGTCAAATCGCTAGTCACATCTAGCGTCACATCATTCATCAATCAAATGATAGATGTCTTTCACTTTGAGTGATTAACACCAGTCACTATTCATTGATTGATTGATTGATGGTGGTAGATGGAAAAGCTTTAAAGCTTGTACCTTGTTGACTTTTTGAAAGTTGTATATGGTATATGTTTAATTGATTTTTGAAAACAATTAATCTAATACACATTTTTTCATCTCTCTCTCTTCTTTCCTCCTCTCATGCTCTCGGCCAAGGTCCATTTTTCTTCTTCAAATTCTGCCTTTGGGCGTGAATGATGGAGAAGCAAAGATTGATTTTTGTGGCAAAAATCAAGAGTGCTAGCACACAATGGAGGTATACGAATGTGATAGAGAAACTTACCTGCGAGCTTGGAACCACATCACGAAAGCTTGGAGCTTGGAGGACCTCACATGGCCGAATCTTGGAGAGGGCAAATAGTGGACTGCCGTGACCACCTCAAAGGGCAAAAAAATTTTTTTTTTTCGTAGCATCGCCTCAACCGATCGATGTGAGTATTCCGCGAATTCCTCGATGTATTCATACATGTTTTATGCTTGATAATCGATCCTCGGGACTTAGAGTTTTCCCAAAAGATTCCTATTGACGTTGGTGTACCATCTATTAGGAAATCTTCAGTGAGTCGCTCAGTGTCATATCAAATAAACTCCTACATGTGTATACGAGTCTCTCGAGACTCATGGTTCACTGGGATAAACCATTGAACCAAGTCACGATATACGACATTTACTGGTCTCAGCGGATTTTACTAACCGACCCGTGTAGTAAATATTGACCAGAAACTATTTTTAAGGATATACATCTTATAGTGCGCTTCACAATGTCAATTACAAACTATGTTGTAACTGCAAACTTTGTTGTAACTGCAAACTATGTTGTAACTGCACACTATATTGTAAATCCTATGGTCTTTGTATAATATACACGTATTACTAAACCAGATTTAGTTTCGATCTAATTGTAATTAGATCGAATAAGTGTATAAAAGATAAGGGTGCTACCATTAAATTAGTAATATTATGGAAAATAGAACTTCTCGTATTTATGAATCAGACATAAATACGATCCGGATTGGCACTTTGAGCACCAACCTTAACAGTTAATTGCTCGGATCTCAGATGTTAAAATGAAGAAGTGTCTGATTTCCTTAAGTTTCTCTTTAACCCATGTAACGAGCTTTGGTCTAGTGACTCCCAGACCAGTTGGCCTTAGAACACTAAGTGTTAAAATACCCCTACAGACTTAATTGCTCGAGTTAGAGACGCTACGAATCAAACCTATTCAAACACATATTTTTTTACAAACTCAAGCTCTACCGTTTAAAAGCTTTGATTATTATTATTATCATTTTTTTAAACTAACTCAAGTTGTACCATTTTACGCGAACAATCACTGTTTGCTGGGGTAAGCTGTTTGGTTACTTAGTAAAAACTTGAATAGTTTTTTTAATAAAAACATAAATTTCACTGCCTTTAGGTGCTACCTCCAACAAATTAGAGAACTGAATATTACAAAATTTTTACTTACAATCCATGATCATAGGTTACCGTGTATGTTGATAATACCTGTCAAATGAGCATATGAACATCAAATTTAGGTTTGATCTTCATATGCTAATTTGACAGGTATTATCAAATTTATGTTGATAATACCTATCAAATTAGCATATATGGCGTATTCTTACTGATTCGGACTCAGTCTGGGTTGGATGGGTGAAGTCTGTGATACTCAAAGGTCGTTCAATTTCTCCCACCTCAGGATCCTTATGGATGTGGAAGAAGCTACTGTGCAGTATGGAGTGGTGCAGAAGTATGTTTCAGTTTCGCATTGGAAATGGTCTATCGGCCTTCTTATGGAGAGACTAGTGGCTCCCTATGGGCCCTCTATGTAATATCTATAGCTTGAGAATGCTGAAAGAGACCCGCCTGATACTAAAGTAGCAGACATTATAAGGGATGGGTAGTGGAGTTTCCCTAATAGTTTCCCAGCCCTTGAGGAGATCTGGAGGGCTATTAGTTTTTCTCCCGCACCTTGGGAGCCAGACCAGTTAGTATGGAAAGGAAACAGCTCAGGGAGTTTTACTATTGATAGTGCCTGGGAGTTTCTTAGACGCAAACGAAGTACTACTTCCATCCATCATCTACTATGGTATCCAGGTCACATTCCACGGCACTCTTTTATTTTGTGGCTAGCCTCCCTCGGCCGATTAAGTACAATGGACAGACTTGCTCGGTTCCAGGTGTTGCAAGACACTGCCTGTGTGTTCTGTTCTTCTTACCCGGAATCCCACAAGCACTTATTTTTTGAATGTCATTTTACTGAGCTGGTCTGGCAGGAGGTCTCGGCAAAGGTTCCTATTAGCTGGCCATCTTCGGACTGGCAAAGTTTCCTTCGCTGGGCAGTGGTTAATTTGAAGAGGAAAAATGACTTGTTTTACCTGGGTGCCAAAATAGTATTAGCAGCTGCAGTGTATTTCATCTGGTATGAGAGGAATAAGAGGGTCTTTGATAGGAGCTCAGTCACAGTGGATGAAATCGTGGAGGAGGTCTGCTCAACAGTGAGATGTAGGCTGAGTTTTCTTAGCTCAAGTAAGCCATTCCCTAACTCCATTAGGTACGCCTGGGGCCTAGATTGATTTCAATCAAGTTCTAGACAGCTCACTGTTTTCTGATGCTCAGTATTAATTCAGTTTGTGGGGAATTTAGTTCATGCATCTGTTTTTGACCGTACACTCATAGCAAAATTGATTTTTCTCTATATAAAAGCAATTTCAAATAAAGAGTTACATCCATCAAAAAAAAATGATGAAGGAAAAGAGGATAAGTTTCTGTTCCTTGACAGATTCAGTTTTCAGTTGGTGCTGTGTGTGAGATAAGGCAGGTCCTGCTGCCCAGGTTTTCGCTCCTCTATTCTGCGAGCATCATGCTTTGGTTCCCTTTTCTTTGTTCTTGTTTGGGCCCTCGGGCTAGTTTTTTGGTTTGTTTGATGTTTGGGCCTATAGGAGGTCTTGTCCTCTTGGATCGGGGCTCTGTTTCTTGCCTCTGATTGGTGTTGACTGGGTGCAGTTACTCGGCTATGGACTGTTTGGCGTATCTGCTTTGATGGGCATCTGGTCCTTTGCTTGCGGCTTTGTTGGGCTCCGGCAGTTTGATTGGGCTTTGGGTCACTCGGCTAGGCACTGGCAAGCTAGTTCTATTTGTTCGGCTTTGTATGGGCTTTTAAAAGCCTTTTGTTACTTTTCTTTTGTCTATTGGGCTTTGTATTTCTGGGCCTGGCCTTATGCTTTTGCTCTGGGCTTGTTTGCTCTCTTCTGGGCTTGTTTGCACTTAGTCTGGCATGCCCTTGTACTTTGTACATATCTCTTTGGAATCAAATTTGTAAATTTTCCAAAAAAAAAAAAAAAATCAAATTAATCAATATTATGGAGAATTCACAAATTTAAATGATTCAAAAAGAGAAAAACAAAATAACTTATTATGAATTACATTGAGATGCGTCTCACAAGTGAAAACTCATAACACTTCCATCTCTGAACAACAATTCTATTTGGTTAGTCAAAAATTTCTTGTGGATTTGTGTGTATTTTTTTTTTAAAACACAAAAGAAAATCAATACAAATTTTTTTTTTACACACAAAATAATAATAAAGCAAAAAAAACACAATAATGAAACATAAAAATAAAATATATCTTGTTAACTATCCTCTCCCCACAACCAAATTGAGACATTGTCTCCAATGTTTGAATGAGAAGAAGTAGAGTTTAGAAGACATCACCTACTTAGTGTGGAATGGACCATTGAATCTATGACTATTTAAAAAAATACATATTAATATTCAAGTCCATGATACACTTCTTGCCACGATCGTGATAAAACCAGTTCAATTTGGAAAAAATATGGTCGATTTTTGATTCATAAGATAAGAGTTGGTCAATTAATTCATCAGTTTTTCTTGCAGTTAGGAAGATATCTTTTATCGGTTTTGAAATGAACCCGAGTCTTTTGGCATCTTCAAGAAATACTAAAAGAAAATCGAAAAAGTGATCAACATTAAGTAGTCCAATGGGTTTTCGGTGAATGTTTAAGTTCGTCCATGATGCAACTGTGAATATTTCTTCCAATGTGCCTAGCCCACCTGATAAAACAATAAGCGTCAGTATGATTAATCATTTCAATAAGTCTTTCAAATATACCTGAGACAATATATTCTTCTTCATTTGATTTCCGATGAGGTTTTCGTCTACCAAAGGTTTTGGAATGATCCCTAAAACTTGACTGTCATCTCTTCCACGACCTTTGAAACACATCTCATCAATCCAAGATTGTCATCATCATATATTAAGTGCACGTTTCTTTCCTCCATAACTCTACCCAATTCTTTTGTAGCTTCAACAAATTCTGGTTTAGTTCCATAGCTAGTTCCACAAAACACACAGATGTAGTGACTCGTTGTCTTTAAAGGAAAAGAAATCAAAGCAATAAATTGAAACAATATGTACTGGTAGTTGTGATTGTGGCTCACATCTTCCTCTAATTTTACGTCTAGTAACGACTTGAGCACACTCTGCTTCCTATCAAATTTTCTTATAAATTGGCAAACAGAGTCTTTTAAAGTCAGATTCTGAGACTGTATTATTGTCTTTTTTTTTTGAAATTGTGTATGTAAATTGCGAATTACTCAATGAACATGTCCACTAGGATGTGTCTCAAGAGTCAATGATATATCATCTAAAGACTCTTTACTCAAGTCATCTCTAATAAATTGAATTTTATCTTTGTGATTGTCAGACACCATTGCTAAAGAACGACAACGAGTGTTGCAGGTCCAGCGTGCATATTTATAACAAACACCTAATTGTTTAGCTCTTAGTTTATTAGTATATATGTTTTTCCCTAAACCAGACATGTAAGAAATGAAAGAGTTAGATGACTCACCTTCCAAGCGAACCCTTGATTCAATTACCCAATGAATATCACTAGGAATACCATTGATCATAAGAAGCCTTATTTTTCCGGTATGTGCTTTGTAAATTTTCATTAGAGTATTTTAGGGAGGAGAATGAAAATGATTGTGGAGTTTTACGAGAGTTTCTTCCATGCCTTGATTGTGGGGTATCAATAATTTTAGAAAACTGAAAGAACCAACTTAGATTACGGAGTACCGTTATCCGTTGTTTAACCGAGGTGCAAATTTCTGACAAAAGAAAAAAAAGTTGTAAAACTCAAGAAAAAAAATAAAATTAGACAAATAAAAAATAAAAGAAAGAAAATTACAGCTTGAAATACATCAATCGCAATACACTGGATTTGGAAGGAAAAACGATTCTCGAAAGTTTAAACACTCTAAAAATAATTTTAGACGTTGTCTATTCACTTTAAATGCATCATCATCCCTAAACATGCTTCACAATAAATGGGCCACTCCATTTGGATTTCAATTTTCCAGGAAATAAATGAAGACAAGAATTATAAAGCAAATTTTTTTGACCAATTGCAAATATTTTTCGTGAAATTCGACTATCATTAAAGGCCTTGGCTTTAAAAAATTTTACATTCTAATATGAATCATTCATTAGCTCTTCAAGTTCATTTAATTGCAGTTTACGTTCATGTCTAGCATTTTCAAAGTTTGAATTGAATGCTTTAATAGTCCAATATGCCTTATGCTCAAGTTTTACTTGCAAATGACAAGATTTTCCATAAACTAGATGATAAGAAGACATTCCCAAAGAGGTTTTGATAGTTATTCGGTATGCCTAAAGTGCATCAGTTAGTCGAAGAGACCAATCTTTGCGATTCAGGTTGACCTTTATGTGTAACTCCATATTTTTTATTAAGGACTCAAAAGACATGTTACAAAAGTGTTTACCTCCATCACTTATAACGGCCCGAGGGATTCCAAATCGACTTAAATTTTTTAAAAAAATTTAATCATAGTTTTGTGATCATTTTTCGACAAGGAATCACCTAAATCCATTTTGAGACATAATCGACTTCAACTAATATATATATAAAAATCCAAATGATGGTGGAAATGGATCCATGAAATCTGTTACCCAATAATAAAAATTTTGATAACAATGATGAGATTTAAAGGCATAATGTTTCATTTTGAAATAAATCCCAACTTTTGATAATTTTCATAAGTTTTACAGAAAGCATGAGTATCTTTATAAAATTGATCAGGGCAATACTTGAACAGATATGGATCATCCATGTAGAATCTTTTAACTTCGGTCAAAAATTTCTTCTTGTCTTGATGACTCCAATCTAGAGGTATTTTTCCTATTGTAAGAAAATTGACAATATTAGTATACCAATGAATTGTATTTACAGAAAATAAAATAAAAAAATCATTCTGAAAAATGTCATTGATTGGAGTTTGTCAATTGATGACTCATTTATGAGTCTCGATAAATGATCTGCAACCACATTCTCTGCTCTTTTATTATCCTTAATTGTGAGATTGAATTCTTGAAGCAATAAAATCCACCGTAGTAATCTTGGTTTTGTATCATGTTTAAACATCAAATATCTAACTGCATCATGGTTTGAATAAACAACGGTTGAGGAACCAATTAAACATGATCAAAATTTATCCAATGCAAATATTACAATAAATATTTCTTTTTCCATGGTAGTATAATTCATTTTTGTATTTGCGTAATAAATTACATAGGACTTACCTTCTTTTCTCTATCCTAATACTGCGCCAACTGCATAATCACTCGCATCACACATTAGCTCAAAAGACAAAGACCAATCAGATGATTGCATGATATGAGCATAAATTAAAAGACTGATAATATTTTCAAATGATTTTTGACATTCTTCTATCCATTCAAATGTTGAATTTTTTAATAGGAGGTTACACAATGGTCTAGATATGGTACTAAAGTTTTTAATGAACCTCCTATAAAATCCTGCATGTCATAAGAAAGAACGAATTTCCCTGATTGTTTTTTGTGGTGGCAATTTAGAGATTACCTTTATTTTTGTCTTATCAACTTCAATACCTTTAGATAACATAAAATAACCCAAAACAATTCTTGAATTAGTCATGAAATGGTAATTTTTCCAGTTTAACACAAGTCATTTTTCTTCATATTTTTTTTCAAAATATTTTCCAAATTATTCAAGTAATTATCAAATGAGTTCCCAAAAATAGTTATATAATCCATAAAGACCTCTAAACAGTGTTCAACCATGTCACTAAATATACTTAACATGTTTGGAATGTTACTGGTGCATTACAAAATTCAAAATTTATTTTCGTAAATACAAATGCTCCAAAAAGACATGTGAATGTGGTCTTTTCCTGGTGTTCTAAAACAATGAGAATTTGATAATAATCTGAGTAACGATCAAGAAGCAATATTAGGGATGTCCTGCCATACTTTCCAAAATTTGATCAAGAAATAGTAAAGGAAAATGATATTTTCTAGTGGCATCATTTAATTTTCTATAGTCAATGCACATACACCAACTAGATGGGATTCGAGTTGGAATTGATTATCCTTTATCATTTTTTACGAAAGTTATTCCAGAATTTTTATGCACAACTTTTATAGGACTTACCCACTTACTATTAGAAATACGGTAGATAATGTTGCATTAAGAAGTTTAAGGACTTATGTTTTTACCACTTTTTTTATGTGAATCTTCTTTTGGATTGATGATATGTCCTAACATTATCTTCTAAATGTGTTTTTTTTTTTGTGCAAATCAAAGGATTAATGTCTTTTATGTCTTTTAAAGTCCATCCAATTGTCAGGTTATGTTCTCTTAACACATTTAACAATTTACCATCTTGATTGCTTGTGAGAGAATAATAAATTACCATTATCTCCAAGAAATGCATACTTCAATCCTTCTGGCAAAGTCTTTAACTACAATTTGGGTGCATCCTCATGTTATTCTTCTTCCAGTGTTTCTAGTTCCTCAAAATTTTATTTCTCTCCATCATCTTCCAGTACCTGTATAGAATCAAGTAAAAAATTTTAGGAATATCTGAATCAAATTGCGTAATTGATTCAAGAAAATTAACAGTATAAATTTCCATGAGATCATATAAACTCCCCTGAATATGTTCCTCCAAAATTGGTTCAATTAGTTGCATGCTCTCGTTTTCACTGTCTTCTTCATATGGTTGTTTGCACATGTTAATAATATATAGCTATAACGTCATATTGTCAAAGGAAAAATTCATGATTCATTTTTCTGCAATTAATTAAAGCATTAGCTGTTGTTAAAAATGGGTGACCAAGTATTACATTAATTGGCTTATAACTATTTGTTACGGATTCTATTTCTAAGACAATAAATCCATAAGATATATGAATTTATCGACTTGTAATAACACGTCTTCCACAATTCATTTTGTTACCTTGACTGATCTATCGGCAAGAAAAAGAGTAGTTGAAGTTAGTTTTAATTCGCCAATATCAAGTTGTTGGTAAACCGAAAATAGAATCAAATTGACACTAACTCCAAGATCAAGCAAAGTGTTGGGGCGGATGTGGAACCCCTAGGGTCAAATCGGTACCCCGCGCAGGGGAAATGGATCTAATCCATGGATATCAGACATGGATATAATTTTAAATAATTTAATGAAATAATATATTCCATTACGATTGTATAGGAAAAAACCGAGACTGAATCGGAGTCCGAAAACTCCGAAATAGGAGAATATAAATTTCAACGCACGAACCGTGCGTGCTACAATGTACGCGCTACAGTGCGTGCGGCACTGTAGCGCCCAGCTCAATAAATTTTTTTATTTGTTTTCAAAATAATAATAGGCCTTCAACTCTCTGAACAGAGAACTGAAAGCAATAGAGTTTTCTACCCTAAATCATTTCAACATTCCCTAAACACTCTCAAAACACCCAAAATTAATTTTAACATTAAAACCAACATCAACACCTGTTATAGAATAAAAATCAAGTTTTTTAAAATATCAAATATTTTTAAAAAAAATAAAAATTTATTCTAAATACGTACATGCGTAAATTTTGAATCCAAAACACAAATCAAATTAGAATCCCACAATGAAGTGACTCGTGAATAATTCTAGGTCACCTAAAGGTGCTCAAGTAATTCTAGAATGGAAGCCTTAGCTCCAAGTTATTATCTAGAGTTCAGAACTCTAATTTTATGTATATGTGTAACATAAATATTTTGACCCAATTACAAATATATTGTTACCTTCAAATCATCATAACACAATTAATTAGCCTAATTTAAATATTATATATCTAATACATAATTCAAGAAAATTGGATAACCTAACTGTTGGAGTTTTTTAGGGCGGAAATCCGATAACGCAGCGGAATCGCGGAAAATCAAAATTTTCCGATTTCAAAATTTCTCTTGGATCAAATAAATAAACTTATTTATTTAATTACCCAATTGTCAAATTTTGAAAAGTTACACAAGAAATCAAATTTCTTAGTAATTACCGAATTACCCCAATACTTACAATTGATCATTTTAGTCCTAAAATTGTCAAATATAATTTTGGATGATTCTAAATCATTTCTAAAATGATTTCCAACATGTCAAAATTAGATTGCAACAAAATCCCCAATTTTAGCCTAATTGCCTAACACAATCCAAATTTTCGGTTATTTGTATTTTGGTCATTTTATGTTCAAAACATGCCAAGATCAAATCTAATCAACCTAAAAATTTATATGCATCATATACACACTATAATACATCACATATATGAAAAGCCCCAAATTTGGAATGGGTTAAGAACCCTAATTTTATAATTTCATTAAATTGACCAATTTCACCAAATCCATTAAATTCATTACTTTAATTCAAACTTTACAACACCAAACAAGTCTCACCATCATGAAAAACTCAAGAACAATTTTCGGTCATCAATGAGTGTCTTAGAAACTCTAGAATGGCAACTTGATTATCAAATAATCAAAAAAGAGCTTATGAAACCATTTCAAGCTCACTTTGAAACCATACATGCATATATCTTTCTTCCAAGTTCATAACCAATTAAAACATAAACTTTAAGTAAAGAGACAACATCAAATCAACATAATATGAAGCTAAGCATGTTAGAAATATTTTCTATGTTGAAAGCTTTAAAGAAAAACTTACAAAAACATGATTTTTCCAAGCTTTCTTCTTTAGCCTCCAAGCTTTTTTTCTCTCAACTCTATTATGTTTATTTGGTAACTTATGAACTCCTTAAACCCTTAAAGTGAAACAAAACAATATATACCTTACAAATTTAATCCTTGGCCAAATTTTGAGCATATATAAAATATCTAGATATTTTTATTCATTTAAAGCTTACATTATCAACTTGTTAATTTGATCATTACAACTTTAATGAAAATTAAACAAGTCAACAAAAGCAACTCAAGGCATCTCCTAAAATATCAAAACTTAAGATATTTATATTTTTAATTAATTTAATTATTTAACAATTAAATAATTAAAAAATATTTAAATATAAATATTTTAAATATATGTATAATATTTACTTTAAATATCCAAATACATATATATTTTATGATATATGTCAAAAATCACAATTTGACATTTAATTAATGTGTATTTAACAAAAATCTATCATTAAGTACAAATACACAATAATTAAGAAATGACTATTTGGTCCATTCGCATGTATTTTTCGTTTAATATTTAAACGACTTATAAATAATCTGTATTATTCATAAAAGTTGTTCTAGTGCTCTACGAGTATATTTCATTAGTGAGACTCTCCAAATTCAGGCATATCCGTCACGAAATATAATTTCGTGTCCATAATTTACCTACCTGTAAATTATGACGACCACATATAAACTAGCTGAATCATAGAGGTCGAGGTCATTGCATACGTATAATCCATCCGTCACAAGTATCCGGATTATCCCAGAGTATAGATAAAAACGTCAAATCTTTATATGTATAATCCCATCGACGTTTCTATTAACAATCTCTAAATAACACTCTGAACTTACTTTCAAAGTATAGTGTTGCCACAGATTTAACAGATTGCTAACACATTTGGACTACCTATGCTCTGTACACATAACTGATGGATCCTATCTTGATACACACATGATATCATGAGGATCAGTCCACACCCAATGAACAGGCAGAGGTATGATCTAAATAGATCGGTGTCGTGACTACCATCTAAGTGTGGAGGATGTCTCATACATCCACAGTGGTATCTCAAGTCAAAAGGACCACTATGCTACTCAACTCGAGAAGATTCTTATTGATGTTGGTGTATCATCCATTAAGAATCTTCGGTGAGTCGTTCAATGTTTATCCATTATAAACACCTACACGTCTATACGAGTCTCCTAATACTCATGGTTCATTGGGATAAACCATCGGACTAAATACCGATATATGACATGTATTGGTCTCATCAGATTTAACTAACTGACCTGTGTTAGTAAATCTTGACCAGGAATTTTATTTGATAATATATTTCTAGTAGTGACACTTCCCAATGTCAATTACAAACTAGTTTGTAACGACATACTACATTATATATTATCGGGTCTTTGTCTAATATATAAATATCACTAAATCAGATTTAGTTTCAATCTAATAGTAATTAGATCGAATACATATATAAAAACAAGAGGTGTAACCACTAAGAAAGTAATATTATGGAAAAATGAGATTTTCTTATTCATGAATCAGACATAAATACGGTCCAGATTGACGCTCTGAGCACCAACCCCAAAAATTTCTCCCACTTGCTCTAGTGTTGTTCCACAGTATCATATACACATCTCAATGTGTATCATATACACATGGCCCTCAAAAGCTCACATAGCACTCAAGAGGTAGGCAACAAGAAATAGGTCTGTTATAACATATTGTGTTTTTACAACAAATCCAATTGTTTCCTTTTGTCAGCATCATTTATATTTTGTATAACCTAAGTTATACATTAATACGACTAAGATGTGACATCGATATTGTGCTACAGCTACTGAGTTGTCCAAGTATTTGTAGATCAGATCCTAAATACTATGTAGACAACCGCAAGCACAATACTAATGTGAAAACTTCTAATTTATAAGGTCACCATGCAACTTCATAAGTCAATACTTCATAAGTTGCATCTAATTCCACTCACAAAGTAGAATCTTCTGTGACACTCTTACTGCATGTTTTCTGACTCTTTATGACGTTTGACTCTTTATGACGTATACTGTCTAACGTCATAATTAGTCTCAAAACTAATATGACCCTAATGGTTGTAGACTGTATGCTCCATGAATTATAAACTCATTCTTAATATCTCAAAGATCAAAAAGAACATATTTCAAGATCCATCCTATGGTCTAGGATATCAAAATAACTCGTAACAATTACGATTAAATCGATATCTTTAATCGCACATAATAAAGTATTCATTATGTCATCATCAAATGATACATAAGATTGATTAGACATTCTAATCAATATCTCTTTCGAAAAAGGAATCATCATTTACGAAAGATGAATACTATATTAAGACACACATTAACTGTCAAACAGTTATACTAACTGTCATACAGATAGTCTTATCGTGTCCTTTATTAGATCATATCTAATACAAGAATAATAGGAGTATCTCACAAATCTCTTAGTTTTATATCTTATATAAAATTTTATATCAAATATAACAGATACTACTCCCACTGCTTTCACGGAGTAAAGAAGACTTAGGTAAACATTTTTCCTTACAAACATCTCATTATTACCATAATAATGATAATGTCGTTAGGTTATATAACACTAAAAAGAAATTTATACGCTTCCACTAACCCTTTTATCACAAATGTACTCTCTATATTTTGATAAAATCAGACAATCTGACTGATATCAAAATTAGAGAACACGGATTTCCGGAAGGCTCAACCGAGTCTACAATAGACTCTATAAGCTAGTATACCAAACTGTAATCTCAGCAAAACACAGACTCTATGGCCATTCCAGAATGTACTCTTTAAACAAAGAAATCACAACTGATCTCTTATCCGAAGAAGCCATTCAAAAAATATCACTTTGTATTCTTTAGCTAAAATACACAATTTGATATTAACATTAACCAACAGATCTTAAATTATTCAATCAGTGTGACTAGAGACAAGTTTCCTCAGAATCTACAATAGATTGCTGAGTACAACCTTTCTCACTGTCATATTGTAAAGGGCAAACCTTTAATCAGCTCACATAGCTTTTGCTGCGCAAACCATTAGCACAATTTATGAACTATTCATAACGAAAGCTTAATCAAGTTCAAAACTTGATCTTAGTAAGCTATTAACAATCTTAGATTATTGTTCAATGGTAATTTCCGAAAACGATATCAAATATCGCTCTCACTATAAGTTATAAGATAATTTTCTTCAATAAGAAAGCAATAGAACCATTAAGTATCAAATACTCATAAATGATTCTAACATCCTATTGGACTTATACGAAATATGTTTTAGGGTCGTTTCATCTTTTTAATTACGTAGTTCCAATTATAGTTTATCATTCTCACATTTGAATTCAATAAGTCAAGTCCTTTCAACAATAATTAACATCTGATGTTAAAATAATTTTATTACTTAGGATTGTAGGAAAGATATTCTATCAAATATAATACAATATTCTATAAAATAGAATAAATGATAAACTTTTACTTGTACCCCCAAGGTGCAAGACATTTCAATTATATAATCATTATACAAAAGAAAGATTCAAATCTCAAACTTTTCAAGATTCAAATTTTTCTACCTACACATATCATTTATACAACTGTAGAAACTAATGGAACATTAATTAAAGAGATGAATTAGTATTACTGGAGCATACCCCAAGAGTATTAAAACTATTCGGTAATATTCAATATCAAAACGAATCAAATCATATAAGATTCGATTACTCCCACTAACCAATTCCATCAAGATGGAATCGTGGAAGAATTGCCATAAATTCATACATTTGATCATATCAAATATCTTTAAACAATTCAAAGACTTATTATGAATTTTAAGGATCAAGTTTTCAAAATTGCAGATCGAATATCTTTGAACTAGTCAAAGATGTTCGATTTGCGTTTCATCATAACAATTGAAAGTTCTTGAATCTTTCAAGACGTTCAATATGTGTTCTTTCAGAAACACGTAACTAAGTTATGACAATTCATCAACTAAGTTACGAAATAAAGAAAACTTTCTTAAGCAATTATTATTATTAAACTACATATATCTAATGTATCAGTTAAATAAATCTTATACTCCAATGACAATCATTGGTTAAATGACATTTAATCACGTTCCCGAATACAATATTCATTAAATGGATAAGGATATGTGGTGTGATCTCATATCAGACCATCCTTTACCATACGGAATAAGCATCTAATGCTCAAGTGATGAAATCTTATAAAGCACTGTTCTAAATTATTTATTTTACTGAATATTTTCTTAATGTCTATCTTGTCATTAATGACACTACTAGTCATCTTAAAATATGTAACAACTGTTTATACAGAACAAGTAACTAACCAATAGTCGCAAGTTTTGATATCAAATATCAAAACAGTCATTAAACATTATTTTAAATAACTAGACCGGAGATCTGGTATCCAATACCTACAGTTGTCATATTGTGAGAACCAATATTCTCTATACACAACTATATACATCTCATTTCTTAAGCTTTATTATTTGCGTTCAATTATTCACAATAATTGCAAATGATTGATTAGAAAACTGTGTCAGACACGTGACTTCTAGAAGTCGCTAAAGTCAAGAAACGTCATTATAAGATTAAAAAAAATACCTAATGGGGTTTTCTTAATGCCAGTCAAGAATCTCGATACATGAACTTATTTATGTCAATTCTTACTGCACAAGAAACTATTCTCTCTACATAATAATATCCTAAAGTGGATATCTATCCATATTATCTATCATGACTTAGTAACTAAGTCACAAACTATCTCGATTTTATTTAAAAATTGGAACAACAGTTCCCGATTGTTTAGACTAATATAACAATATCATAGTCTAATAGTATATAGAACTAATTCCAGAAAAGTGCAACCATAAGTCAAGTCAGAGATAACATATTAAAAATATTTAAGCAGTGAATTAAAAGTTTAATTCCATCTACTGTAGAATAAGAAAAATAAACGGGCGATAATTTTCATAATATTACACACCGCTTAAGTTATGGAATATTTTAAAGTTAGCAGTGCCTCCCATTATTTTACGTAATATCATAATCCCCAATGAAAAATGAGAATTCAATAATTAAATCAAATTCCATAATGGGAAGTAGACCCCATGAATATATTTTCACTCACAGCAAAGGCACGGTCTCGCCTACGTATATTCACAGGTAGACAACTCATTATCATCACACCCATTGTGACTCCGGTTTTGGTTCTGACCATTTCTCGTTGTGACAGCTTGGGCACGTTCACAGGAAGCGTATTAAGGTTAAACTCGTTAATGATAAACTCAAGCTACTTGTGTAACCCTGATTGCTTGGCCACGTTCAGGATTCTGCTTTCGCTTGAATTTATCTAGTATCTAATATAAATCCGATATAAATAAATCTCTATCGGCTATACCCTCACAGCAGAGGGACGGTATCAGAGGTAGTCACGGAAAAATATTCATAAACCGTATTGACAAGGCGAACCAAGAAACAAGTATCTTTATACTAGTTACATTAAAAACTTATTAATTAGGGATTTTCCGCAAAAGATGTTTTTTACTTTATTTAATCAAATTAAATAAATGCATGCATACATCAAGTAAAGATTAAATTAAATAATGAATTTAAAAGGCATAATCATATTAGGGTGTCCAGAATCAGACTTGCTATGATACTATTTTGTTGGTGTTTTTTAGGGCGGAAATCCGGTAACGCAGCGGAATCGCAGAAAATCAAAATTTTCCGATTTCAAAATTTCTCTTGGATCAATTAAATAAAATTATTTATTTAATTATTCAATTCTCAAATTATGAAAAGTTACACAAGAAATCAATTTTTTGGTAATTACCGAATTACCACAATACTTTACAAACTGATCATTTTAGTCCTAAAATTGTCAAATACAATTTTGGATGATTCTAAATCATTTCTAAAATGATTTCCAACATGTCAAAATCAGATTGCAATAAAATCCCCAATTTTAGCCTAATTGCCGAACACACCCCAAATTTTTCGTAATTTGTATTTTGGCTCTTTTATGTTCAAAACATGCCAAGATCAAATCCAATCAACACAATAATTTATATGCATCAAATACACACTATAATACATCATATATATGAAAAACCTCAAATTTAGAATGAGTTAAGAACCATAATTTTACAATTTCATTAAATTGACCAATTTCACCAAATCCATTACTTTAATTCAAACTTTACAACACCAAACAAGTATCACCATCATGAAACAACTCAAGAACAATTCTGGGTCATCAATGAGTAGCTTAGAAACTCTAGAATGTCAACTTGATTATCAAATAATCAAAAGAGAGCTTATGAAATCATTTCAAGCTCACTTTGAAACCATACATGCATACATATTTCTTCCAAGTTCATGACCAATTAAAAAATAAACTTTAAGTAAAGAGACAACATCAAAACAACACAAGATGAAGCTAAGCATGTTTGAAATATTTTCTATGTTGAAAGCTTTAAAGAAAAACTTACAAAAATATGATTTTTCCAAGCTTTCTTCTTTAACCTCCAAGCCTTTTTCTCTCAACTATATTATATTTATTTGGTAACTTATGAACTCCTTAAACCCTAAAAGTGAAACAAAATAATATATACCTCACAAATTTAAGCCTTGGCCGAATTTTGAGCATATATAAAATATCTAGATATTTTTATTTTGATCATTACAACTTTAATGAAAATTCAACAAGTCAACAAAAGCAACTCAATACATCTCCTAAAATATCAAAACTTAAGATATTTATATTTTTAATTAATTTAATTATTTAACAATTAAATAATTATTTAAATATAAATATTTTAAATATATGTATAATATTTACTTTAAATATCTGAATACATATATATTTTATGATATATGTCAAAAATCACAATTTGACATTTAATTAATATGTATTTAACAAAATCTATCATTAAGTACAAATACACAATAATTGGGAAATAACTATTAGGTCCCTTCGCATGTATTTTTCCTTTAACCTTTAAACGACTTATAAATAACTAGTATTATTCATAAAAGTTGCCTAATGCTTTACGAGTATATTTCATTAGTGAGACTCTCTAGATTCAAGCATATCCGTGACGAAATCTAATTTCTTGTCCATAATTTACCCACCCATAAATTATGACGACCACAGATAAACTAGCTGAATCATACAGGTCGAGGTCATTACATACTTAAAATCCCTCTGTCACAGGTATCTGGATTATCCCAAAGATATAGATATAAACGTCAAATCTCTATAGGTATAATCTCATCGATATTTCTATTAGCAATCTCTAAATAACATTCGGAATTACTTCCGAAGTATACTGTGGCCACAGATTTAACAGATTGCTAATCACATTTGGACTACCTATGCTCTGTACACAGAACTGACTGATCCTATCTTGATACACACATGATATCCTGAGGATCGATCCACACCCAACGAACAGGCGGAGGTCTGATCTAAATAGATCGGTGACGTGACTGTCATCTAAGTGTGGAGGATGTCTCATATATCCACAGTGGTATCTCAAGTCAAAAAGACCACTATGCTACTCAACCCGAGAAGATTCTTATTGACGTTGGTGTACCATCCATTAAGAATCTTCGGTGATTCGATCAGTGTTTATCCATTATAAACATCTACACGTCTATACGAGTCTTCCAAGACTCATGGTTTATTGGGATAAACCATCGGATCAAGTTCTGATATACGATATGTTATGGTCTCATCAGATTTAACTAACCGACTCTTGTTAGTAAATCTTGACCAGAAACTTTATTTGATAATATATTTCTAGCAGTGACACTTTCCAATGTCAATTACAAACTAATTTGTAACATGTACTACATTATATATTATCGGGTCTTTGCCTAATATATACATATCACTAAATCAGATTTAGTTTCAATCTAATAGTAATTGAATATATATAAAAACAAGAGGTGTAACCACTAAAAAGTAATATTATGGAAAATGGGATTTTCGTATTCATGAAGCAGACATAAATACAGTCCGGATTGGCGCTCTGAGTACCAACCCAACACTAACGTGACTATTATATCATAAAACAGATATCTATTTAGATTACCTAACTTGACTTAGTAACTAAATCACTAACCATCTTAATTTTCCAAAAAAAAATGGAACAACAGTTCCCGATGGTTTTGTCTAATTTAACAATATCCAAGCCTACTCTAAATCTAGAACTAATTCTAGAAATCTGCAACCATAAGGAAATTCATAAAAATATATAGATAAATATGCATGCAGTGGATTAAAAGTTCAATTCTATCTACAATATAGAATAAGGAAAACATAAGCGGCCTTTTTCATAATATTAAACACTTCATTCGTTATGGACTTATTTTAACCTAGAAGTATCTCCCACTACTTTACATAATATCGTAATCCCCAATGGCAAATGGGAATTCAATAATTAAATCGAATTCCATAATAGGAAGTGGAACCCGTGAATATAATTCGACTCACAGCTTTGACACATTCTTGCATACATATATTCACAGGTAGACAACTGATTGTCAATCACACTCATTGTGACTCTTGATTTGGTCCTGACCGTTTCTCGTTATGGCAGCTTTGGCACATTCACAAGGAGGCGTATCAAGGCTTCACTTGTCAGTGACAAAATCAAGCTACCGGTGTAGTCCTGAAAACTTTGGCACGTTCAGGATTTCCACTCTCATTTGAATTTATCTCTCATCTTATAAGTTCTACCGGCGCAAATGAACTACCATCAGCCATAACTGCACAGCTTTGGCACAACACAGCTACAATATCAGGAAAACATTTGCATTCATACTGACAAGGCAAACTAAGAAACAAATATTCCTAATACTAGTTACTTTAGTGCCTTATTTAAGCGGGGATATGTTGGACAAAATGACCCATAGCGTCACTATTTGCACAGAACATTGTGTTGTTGTAGCAAATTAACTATGTGACAAGGAAATTGCACTCTCATCATTTGTGATTAGATCACCATAGATATATAAATGAAGAGAGGTCCCTATGATTAGTTCCTGGACTGAGAATGATATGAGACAGTATCAGTCCCCGAAGGATTAATCATTAAATATCCCTAGCCGGAGTATTATCGAGACTGGACATCGATAATGCGGAATAGGCTAGTATTGCACTTGTGTGTGTTGTGAGGGCACAACGGCATAGTTCTCATATATATAAGTATCGGATACTTATGCAAGTGCGATAGGAGGTCGTGTTTCACCGATGGTACGGGAAACAGCTTCGCTCTGGATAGACCCCTCGGAATCCCATTGGTATTATGACTATGTGTCTATGGGAGGCCGAAATCAAGGTAGGTGTGTATAGTCTTAACCTGAGACTTACATCGCTAATACTTACGATAATCGATAGACTTTGGTCTTGGTGGTACAGGGCTTTAACCGGTTCTGCGTACACCACTTCTGGGTTTATCAGAGAGTCGTAGTGTATTGGGTGTGATGTCGAGACGGAAGTATCACTTCAGTCATAGTGGAGATGATGTCACGCAGGATACGGTACTAGTGCTCTTGAGTGATGCGCATCCAATCGGGATATTGTGACCAGGTCATGAATATCCGATTATAGAGACTATGTTACCAGACATCCGATATGTGTTTCGGACGGGGCAGACACTTATCCAGCCCCAGCCCTAGCACGTGACTATCTGATACTGGGCCGCTACACACAATACAATAGTATACTACGCTTGATACAGATCTTAATATTCTTAAATGGATATGTCCGGAGAATTGGGTAGACTTGGTACTTTGCTAGAAGTCGACCTTGTCTCGTAAATCGGTAGAACGTAGTACTTGGTACGTACGTGATTCGGATACACCGATGACCGTATTTACTGCCAACTTATCCGGGGATCTCATGGGTCGCTTCCCGATAATCCACCGATGACGCATAACTCGCACTCTTGAATAATCTGGGATTAAATAGAAGAGAGAGAAAATTAATCTAGGATTAATTACGGAGATATTTTATCTAGGATAAAATATCGTCTAGAGAGAGATAACGATTAATTTGGAATTAATCGGTAAATTAATATATTCGATATATTAAACGAAATTAGATTTCGACGCGGAATTAAAATTAGATTTTAATTCGGGTGAACGAATTAATTTAGAATTAATTCGTTAGTGACGTGAATAGTGAATTCGCTAGTCGTAATCATTTAATTACGACGCGACGGAAAAATCGTTAATTTGGAATTAGCGAACCCGAGCCCGAGTGTGATTGCGAGCGCATTCGTATTTCGAATTCGAGTGCGGCGACGCAAGTCACATCAAGCGTCAAATCAATCGTCACATCAAGCGTCAAATCAAAAGTCACTTTGAGTGATGATTGATTGATTGATTGATTGATGGATTGAATGAAAGACACACATCACATCACCTTTTAAAGTGACATGTGAATAGTTGATGTGAGTTGGTGTAATAGTATTTGGAGGGAAAATCATTTACTTTTTGTTTTATTTAATCAATTAAGTAATTGGTTTTGTATATTTTATTTGAAAAAATATATAAACCTTTTTGGAAAAGGTTTGACCAACCATTACACCATTTTTCTTCTCTCTCATTTCTCTCCAATTCCTCACGCCCAAAGTGAGAAAAGCTCACTATTTTGGAAGCCAAAAACCGTGAGCAAGGGAAGCCAAGAGTTGGGTTTTTGTGGCAAAAACCGCAAGTGCTAGCACACTAAGAGACTTGCGAAGGTGGTAGGGAGGTTCACCTATGAGCCGGGATCCGTCGGACGAAGCTTGGAGCTCCGTTTATCATCTCAAAAATATGTTTTGGAGGGCAGTGGACTGCTGCAGTGGCGCCACCAAGGCAGTGAGCATTTTGGCTTGATTCGTCTTCAAATCGACATAACCGATCGATGTGAGTATTCCGCTACCTCTGTTGGTGTGTTCACACATTATTTTCATTGCTTGTTTGATCTTGGGACCTAGATAAATTACCAACAGGATATTCCTAAAGAAGTTCTATTCTACATCAAATGCATATGTTAATTTAGATCAATTTCTCAACAGTTCAATTCTACCTGGGAAAACATAACTTAACCATTAAATCTGCGTTATGTTTTCCGTTAACGTAGAACCAAAAAGTTAAGAAACATCTAAATTACTTGCATGTGCATATATCAAAATTGGATTATATATCATATATCAAGCATGAAAAATGTAATGATGAAGGATCAGACCTGTTCTGATACCATTTTTGTTGGTGTTTTAGCTTAGGCGCAGCGGAAGCTCACGGTTCGGGCGAAATTATAACTTTAAAACATTTAAAGTTACCGAATAAATTATTCAATATCTAATATGAATAATTTATTCATATTTCACCTAAATATATTTATTTGATATCAAATAACGACATAAATAGGTTAGAAACATCGCGAAACTTTTACGAAAATATTTTTTCTGTAGAAATGGCATAAAACACATTTTTGTCCGAACCGATCAACCAATAGACATAGGGGCTACCCAAGTCAGTTCCAATAGTACTTGGGCATTTATTGCGTTGCCCGAACAGTGACTAATTCACTGTTTGGATAGCGGACACATGGTAAGCCCGAAAGTCACCCGGTAATGCCGTTTTTCATCATTTTCGCATATTTCAACTCCGAAACAATTTCCAGCAATTGTTCAAAGCCCAAAACACATCCAATATATTATATAACATACTTTTCATCACCAAAAATACAGAATTTTCAGATCTGATTTGGTAACTAAAAATATAATTTTTCATGCTCTAAATCCAATTTTCTCAACATTAATCATATTACCACTTACACCAACCAAAGTGTAACATCCCAGATTTTCAGGACTGTTCTAGAGGATTCCTAGACCGATGTTAAAGTCTCAGAGCATGATGATAATGAAGAATAAGGGTTCAAGTGATTTTATATGGGTTAGAATAATATATTATGAATATTTTTCGTGTGGGATCAAAAATCAGTTAAGCGATTTTTACTATACGAGTAAAGTTTACTATTTTGACGACAAAATTAGTAGACGAACTCCGATTGAGTTGATTCTTGAACCATCAGACTCGTTTTTCTGAGACGAACAACTTTCATGTTGAGCACTTTTCGAGAATCGCATCAGAAGAGCTCCGAAAATGTAATATTCCAGAAGGTTCCATGATATGGGCTAACCAGCAAAATTGTGGGGACCTCTTGATATTTTCTAGGAAACTATAAAAAGCCTTAAGCTTTTGGAAAATTGCAAAAAGAGTAAAACCCAACTATCTCTCTCAAGCCCCCCCTCGTTCAAACCCATTGTGAAGGATTCTGGTCACGCCGGCGGCCTTCCGGCCATCGCCGGCCGGCGTGACCAGCCAGAGGGGTGCGTCGGCCACCCCTCTGTCACGTGGTGGCCGGTGGCAGCTCCAACTCTCGTCGAACGGCGAGAAAGAGGGGAGAGAGCCTGTGTGTAGTGGGTTTCCCGATCCCGGTTCGTCGCTTCGATTCACGGCCCGAGCCACCTACCAAATCGAAGCCCTGGACGAGTACTACGAGTATGTGGAATCGATTTTGTCGAACAGCGGCCGGTTGCACGCGAAACAAGGAAAGAAACATCAGATAAATAGTAACTCATGATGAACAGTAACTCCGATCGGAATTCCGATGACACCGGCGGTTCATATAGCCGATGGGAGTCCGAATATGGCCTCGGAATTTCGGTACGACTCTCTGTTTAGAATTTGTTATTTTAAAGTTTATAGTTTTATATTCGGATGTTTCCAGTAGTTCCGTAGTTTAGCGAATTAGCATGAAATGATTTGGATTTGTTTATATGTTAAAATGATAATTTGGTAGAATCCGGGGGAGAAACAGAATAGATTAGATCGATCCGGAAGAATTAACGAGTTTCCGGTAAAACAGAGTTTCTCGCGGATTGAGCTTAGATGACATTGTAGGGGTTTTTAGGGGGAATATCCGGTAACGCAGCGGAAGCGGTGGAAAGTCAAATTTTCCGATTTCAAAACTTTTTCTCGGATTAATTAAATAAACATATTTATTTAATTATCCAATAATCAAATTATGAATTAAAATTCAATAAATCATATTTAAGTGAATTTACCGAATTGCCCTTACACTTGGTATTTTGTTCATTTTAGTCCGAAATTGATCGAATCAATTTTGAATGATTCTAAATCATTTCTAAGATGAACTTAACATGTCCCAAATGTCAAAACACCAAGAGCATCAAAAATCCCAAAAATACATCACTTGGCCGAGAGCCTCATTAGGTGGCAAAAGTGTGCATTTTGCACTTCCATGCTTCAAGACACATCTAAATGAAATCCAATCAACATGAAACTTTATATGTATCATATACACATCCTTATACACAACATAAATGAAAAGCCCCAAATTTGGACAAGGTCTTAAACCCTAATTTTTCAATTTCTTCAAATTAGACAAATTAGACCAAATTGGTTAAATCAATTACTTTAATCATCATTCTTTCATCCAATTAAAGTCTCAACACAATGAAATAACTATAGATCAAATCTAGGTCATTTAAGAGTGGGTCAAAAACTCTAGATTAGCAACTTTGATTCAAGTTTACAACCATATAAACACAAAATATAAGAGTAGAGATAACATCAAAGCATCACAAAATGAAGCTAAGCATGTTAGAAACATATTTCATGTTGAAGACATTAAAGAAAGACTTACAAAAACAAGCTTTTTCAAGCCTTTTCTCTTTGAACTTCAAGCTTTGCTCTCAACTCTCTTTTATTTATTTTGGTATCAAATGAACTTCTTAAACCCTAAAAGTGAAACAAAACAATATATACCTCCTCCAAATAAGCCTTGGCCGAAATTTAGGGAGAAATAAATAAAATATCTAGATATTTTGCTTTTGTTTCATTTAAAGGTTTATCAACTTGTTTTGCTTTTATCATTACACTTTAATGATTCCAAACAAGTCAATAATGGCAACTTAAAAGATATAACACTTATATTTAATAAGGCCATGGCCGAAATTTAACAAAAATAAAGGAAAAAGATATTTTCATTTTTCAACAATTTAAACAAATATCTTAAGAAGTCAAAATCAATTTGACAACCATTTCCTTTAATGTATAAGTCAACAATTGCAACTTATAATCATTTCCTAACTTTATCATTTTGTAAGATATTTATATTTTAAATATATTAATCATTTAACAATTAAATAATTAAATAATTAATTAAATACAAATATCTCAAATAAATGTATTATATTTACTTTAAATATCTCAAATACATATATTAATGATATATGTCAAATACCTTTATTTGATAATTTATTAATGTGTATTTCATATATCATATATTAAATACAAATACACATTAATTAGCAAATGACGGTTCGGCCCGTTCGCATGTATTTTTCGTTTAACGTTTAAACGATTTATAAATAATCATCATTATTCATAAAAGTCGCCCTAGTGCTCTACGAGTATATTTCATTAGTGAGACTCTCTAGATTCAGGTATATCCGTCACAAAATCCAATTTCGTGTCCATAATTTACCACCCGTAAATTATGACGACCACGGATAAACTAGCTGAATCATACAGGTCGAGGTCATTGCATACGTATAATCTCTCCGTCACAGGTATCCGGATAATCCCAGAGATATAGATGTAAACGTCAAATCTCTATAGGTATTATCACGTCGACGTATTCATTAGCAATCTCTAAATAACATTCGGAACTTACTTCCGAAGTATACTGTGGCCACAGATTTAACAGACTGCTAATTATATATGGACTACCTATGCTCTGTACACAGAACTGATGGATCCTATCTTGACACACACAGGATATCCTGAGGATCAGTCCACACCCAACGAACAGGCGGAGGTCTGATCTAAATAGATCGGTGACGTGACTGTCATCTAAGTGTGGAGGATATCTCATACATCCAAGTGGTGTCTCAAGTCGAAGGACCACTATGCTACTCAACCAGAGAAGATTCTTATTGACGTTGGTGTACCATCCATTAAGAATCTTCGGTGAGCCGTTCAGTGTTTATCTATTATAAACACCTACATGTCTATACGAGTCTCTCTAGACTCATAGTTCATTGGGGTAAACCATCGGACCAAGTCTCGATATACGACATGTACTGGTCTTAACGGATTTGACTAACCGACCCGTGTTAGTGAATCTTGACCAGGAACTTTATTTGATAATATACATTTAGCAGTGACACTTCCCAATGTCAATTACAAACTAACTTTGTAACTGTGTACTGTATTATATATTATCGGGCCTTTGTCTAATATACACATATCACTAAACCACATTTAGTTTCAATCTAATAGTAATTAGATCGAATACGTATATAAGAACAAGAGGTGCAACCAGTAATTAGTAATCTTATGGAATACGGGGATGTACGTATTCATGAATCAGACATAAATACGATGCGGATTGGCGCTCTGAGCACTAACCCCAACAATTTCTCCCACTTGCTCTAGTGCCAATCTACGGTATCATATACACGTCTCAATGTGTATCATATGCACATGGCCCTCAAAAGCTCACCAGTACTTAAGAGGCAAGAAACAAGTCCGCTATGAATCATTGAGTTTGTCAAACAAACTCCATCGTTTCCCATAGTCAGCATTATTCATATTTTGTATAATCTAGATTATACATTAATATGATTCTGATGCTACATCAGTATTGTGCTACAGCTATTAAGTTGTCCAAGTTTTTAAGATCGAATCCAAAATACTATGCGGACAACCGCAAGCACAACACAAACATAAAACTTCTAATTTATAAGGTCACTTTGTAACTTCATAAGTCAATACTTAAAAAGTTGCTTCTAATTCTACTCAGTAGTAGAATCCTTCGTGACACTCCCACTGTATCTTTTGTGACTCTTTATGACGTAGACAGTCTAATGTCATAATTAGTCTCAAATCTAATATGACCCTAATGGTTGTAGATTGTATTCTCCATGAACCAGAAACTCGTTCTTAATATCTCAAAGATCACAAAGAACGTGTTTCAAGATCCATCATATGGTCTATAGGATATCAAAATAACTCATACCAATTATGATTAAATTGATTTCTTTAATCGCACATTATAAAGTATTCATTATGTCATCATCAAATGATACATAAGATTGATTAGACATTCTAACCAATATCTCTTTCTAAAAAGGAATCATCCTTTACGAAAGATGAATACGATATTCAAGACACACATTAACTGTCAAACAGTTATACTAACTGTCATACAGATAGCCTAGTTATGTCCTTTATTAGATCATATCTAATGTACGAATAATAGGAGTATCTCACAAGTCTCCAAGTTTTATATCATATATAAAACTTTATATCAAATATAGCAGAGACTACTCCCACTGTTTTCATGGAGTAAAGAAGACTTAGGTAAAACTTTTACCTTACAAACATCTCATTATTACTATAATAATGATAATGTTGTTAGAATATATAACACTAGAAAGTAATTTGTACGCTCCCACTAACCCTTCGAGCACATATGTCTTCTCTGTACTTTGACAAGATCAGATAATCTGATTATATCAAAAACAGAGAACACATATTTCCAGAAGACTTATCAGAGTCTACAATAGGCTCTATAAGCTTAGCACACTAAACTACGATCTCAGCAGAACACAAACTCTGGGGCCATTCCAGAATGAACTCTTCAAACAAAGAAATCACAACTGATCTCTTATCTGAATAAGTTATTCAAAAATGCCACTTTGCATTCTTTAGCCAAAATGTACAGTTTAACATCAACATCAACCCACAGATCTTAAATTGTTCAATTAATGTGACTAGAGACAAGTTTCCTTAGAATCTACAATAGATTGCTGAGTATAACTTTTCTCACTGTCATATTGTAAAGGTTAAACCTTTAACAAGCTCACACTGCTTTCGCTGCGCAAATAATTAGCACATATCATGAACTAATTCATAATGAAAGCTTAATCAAGTTCAAAACTTGATCGTATTAAGCTATGAACAATCTTAGATCTATGGTTCAATGGTGAACTTCCAGAATCGATATCAAATATCGCTTCTATTACAAGTTATAGGACAATTTTTTCAGTAAGAAAACAACGGAACCATAAGTATCAAATACTCGTGAATGATTCTGTTATCCTATTGGACTTGTACGGAAGATGTATAAGGGTTGTTTCATCTTATTAATTACGTAGTTCTATTTATAATTTATCATTCTCACATTTGACTTCATTAAGTCAAGTCTTTTTTACAATGGTTAACATCCGATGTTACACACCAAGTAATAAAACGATTTTTATTACTTAGGATCGTAGGAAAGATATTCTATCAAATAGAATACAATATTCTATTAATTAGAATAAACGATAAACTTTTACTTATACCTACACGGTGTAAGTTATTTCCATTATATAACTATTATATAAAAGAAATATTCAAATCTTAAACTTTTCAAGATTCAAACTTTCTACCTATACATATCATATATGCAACTGTAGAAAATAATGGAACATTAATACAGAGATGGATTAGTGTTATTGGAGCATAACCCCAAGAGTATTGAAAATAATTCGGCAATATTCAATATCAAACGAATCAAATCATATAAGATTCGATTACTCCCCCCTTCTCAATTCCATCAAGATGGAATCGTGGAAGAATAATATTGAATAAGAATCATATTCATTGAATAACCTTAGAACTAATTGCTTTAAATTCATACGTTTGATCGTATCAAAGATCTTTGAACAATTCAAAGACTTGTAATGAATTTTGAGGATAGAGTTCTCTAAGAACTTTAGATTGAATATAGTTGAACAAGTCAAAAATGTTCAATCTATGTTTCATCAGAACAGATTGAAAGTTCTTGATCATATCAAGACGTTCAATATGTGTTCTTTTAGAAACACGTAACTAAGTTATGACAATTCATAAATTAAGTTACGAAGTAAAGAAAACTACCTTAAGCAATTACAATTTATTAAACTACATACATCCAATGTATCAATTAAATAAATCTGGTGGTCCAATGACAAATCATCGGTTAAACGAGATCTTAATCACCTTCTTGAATACAATATTCATTAAACGGATAAGGATGTGTGGTATGATCTAGTATCAAACCATCCTTTACCATATGGAATAAGCATCTAATGCTTAAGTGATTTAAACTCATAAAGCACCGTTCTAAATTATTTACTTTACCGAATAATTTTTCTTAATGTTTATCTCTACGTCAATGACACTACTAGTTATATTTAAAATATATATAATAATTGTTTATAAAGAACAAGTAACTATCAAATAGTCGTAAGTTATGATATCAAATATCAAAAACAATCATTAACTAATATTTCAAATAACTAGACGGGAGATCTGGTATGCAATACCTATAGTTGTAGCATTGTGAAAATCGATATTTTCTATACACAACTATACGCATCTCCTTTCTTTAGCTTTACTATTTACATTCAACTATTCACAACAATTGCAAATAATTGATTAGCAAATTGTGTCAAACACATTGCCTCTATAGGTTATTAAAGCTAAGAAACATCATTACTAGATAAACAAACACCTAATGGGGCTTTCTTAATGTCATTCAAGAATTTCGAGACATGAACTAATTCAAGTCATTTCTTAATGCATAAGAAACTATTATCTCTCTACATTATTATATCCTAAAAGGGATATCTATCTAGATTATCTATCATGACTTAGAAACTAAGTCATTAACCATCTTGATTTTTGAAGAAAATCGGAACAACAGTTGCCGATGGTTTAGACCAATCTAATAATATCCTAGTCTAGTGGTATCTAGAACCTATTCTATAATAACTTCAACCAAGTGTCAAGTCATACAACATATCAAAATATGTATGCAGTAATCAAAAGTTCAATTCTATATAAGTAATAGAATAAGGAAACGAACAAGCGGCAATTTCCATAACAATACACACTGTAAAAGTTATAGAATATTTTAAACTTAGCAGTGCCTCCCAATATTTTACCTAATACCGTAATCCCCAACGGAAAGACGAGAATTCAATAATTAAATCGAATTCCATAATGGGAAGAGGACCCCATGAATATATTTCGACTCACAGCAGAGGCACGGTCTCGCCTACGTATATTCACAGGTAGACAACTCATTGTCAATCACTCACCAGTGATTCCTGGGTTCCGGTCCTGGTCGTTTCTCGTTGTCGCTGCGAAGGCAGGCCCACAAGGAGACGTACCAAGGTTAAACTTGTCAATGATAAAATCAAGTTACTTGCGTAACCCTGACAGCTAGGGCACGTTCAGGATTGCGCTTTCGCTTGAATTTATCTTTTATCTAATATAAATCCGGCATAAATAAATTTCTATCAACTACATCCTCACAGCAGAGGCACGGTCTCGGATGTAGTCATCGAAAAGATATTTATAAACCGTATTGACAAGACGGACCTAGAAACAAGTATTCCAAATACTAGTTACCTTAAAACCTTATTTAGCGGGGATATTCCATTAAGTGTCATACACCCTAAATCTAATCAAATTAGATTATAACATGCATGTATTAAGTCAAGAAACATGATTAAACATTGAATAAAACAAGCTAATCATTTATAGAGGCCTAGAATCAGACTCGCTCTGATACCATTTTGTAGGGGTTTTAGGGGGAATATCCGGTAACGCAGCGGAAGCGGTGGAAAGTCAAATTTTCCGATTTCAAAACTTTTTCTCGGATTAATTAAATAAACATATTTATTTATTATCCAATAATCAAATTATGAATTAAAATTCAATAAATCATATTTAAGTGAATTTACCGAATTGCCCTTACACTTGGTATTTTGTTCATTTTAGTCCGAAATTGATCGAATCAATTTTGAATGATTCTAAATCATTTCTAAGATGAACTTAACATGTCCAAATGTCAAAACACCAGAGCATCAAAAATCCCAAAAATGCATCACTTGGCCGAGAGCCTCATTAGGTGGCAAAAGTGTGCATTTTGCACTTCCATGCTTCAAGACACATCAAATAAATGAAATCCAATCAACATGAAACTTTATATGTATCATATACACATCCTTATACACAACATAAATGAAAAGCCCCAAATTTGGACAAGGTCTTAAACCCTAATTTTTCAATTTCTTCAAATTGGACAAATTAGACCAAATTGGTTAAATCAATTACTTTAATCATCATTCTTTCATCCAATTAAAGTCTCAACACAATGAAATAACTATAGATCAAATCTAGGTCATTTAAGAGTGGGTCAAAAACTCTAGATTAGCAACTTTGATTTTCTAAAAATCAAAAGTAAGCCTTTGAAACCATTTCAAGGCTACTTACATACACACATCTTTCATTCAAGTTCACAACCATATAAACACAAAATATAAGAGTAGAGATAACATCAAAGCATTACAAAATGAAGCTAAGCATGTTAGAAACATATTTCATGTTGAAGACATTAAAGAAAGACTTACAAAAACAAGCTTTTTCAAGCCTTTTCTCTTTGAACTTCAAGCTTTGCTCTCAACTCTCTTTTATGTTATTTTGGTATCAAATGAACTTCTTAAACCCTAAAAGTGAAACAAAACAATATATACCTCCTCCAAATAAGCCTTGGCCGAAATTTAGGGAGAAATAAATAAAATATCTAGATATTTTGCTTTTGTTTCATTTAAAGGTTTATCAACTTGTTTTGCTTTTATCATTACACTTTAATTATTCCAAACAAGTCAATAATGGCAACTTAAAAGATATAACACTTATATTTAATAAGGCCATGGCCGAAATTTAACAAAAATAAAGGAAAAAGATATTTTCATTTTTCAAACAATTTAAACAAATATCTTAAGAAGTCAAAATCAATTTGACAACCATTTCCTTTAATGTATAAGTCAACAATTGCAACTTATAATCATTTCCTAACTTTATCATTTTGTAAGATATTTATATTTTAAATATATTAATCATTTAACAATTAAATAATTAAATAATTAATTAAATACAAATATCTCAAATAAATGTATTATATTTACTTTAAATATCTCAAATACATATATTAATGATATATGTCAAATACCTTTATTTGACAATTTATTAATGTGTATTTCATAATATCATATATTAAATACAAATACACATTAATTAGCAAATGACGGTTCGGCCCGTTCGCATGTATTTTTCGTTTAACGTTTAAACGATTTATAAATAATCATCATTATTCATAAAAGTCGCCCTAGTGCTCTACGAGTATATTTCATTAGTGAGACTCTCTAGATTCAGGTATATCCGTCACAAAATCTAATTTCGTGTCCATAATTTATCCACCCGTAAATTATGACGACCACGGATAAACTAGCTGAATCATACAGGTCGAGGTCATTGCATACGTATAATCTCTCCGTCACAGGTATCCGGATAATCCCAGAGATATAGATGCAAACGTCAAATCTCTATAGGTATTATCCCGTCGACGTATTCATTAGCAATCTCTAAATAACATTCGGAACTTACTTCCGAAGTATACTGTGGCCACAGATTTAACAGACTGCTAATTATATATGGACTACCTATGCTCTGTACACAGAACTGATGGATCCTATCTTGACACACACAGGATATCCTGAGGATCAGTCCACACCCAACGAACAGGCGGAGGTCTGATCTAAATAGATCGGTGACGTGACTGTCATCTAAGTGTGGAGGATATCTCATACATCCAAGTGGTGTCTCAAGTCGAAGGACCACTATGCTACTCAACCAGAGAAGATTCTTATTGACGTTGGTGTACCATCCATTAAGAATCTTCGGTGAGCCGTTCAGTGTTTATCTATTATAAACACCTACATATCTATACGAGTCTCTCTAGACTCATAGTTCATTGGGGTAAACCATCGGACCAAGTCTCGATATACGACATGTACTGGTCTTAACAGATTTGACTAACCGACCCGTGTTAGTGAATCTTGACCAGGAACTTTATTTGATAATATACATTTAGCAGTGACACTTCCCAATGTCAATTACAAACTAACTTTGTAACTGTGTACTGTATTATATATTATCGGGCCTTTGTCTAATATACACATATCACTAAACCACATTTAGTTTCAATATAATAGTAATTAGATCGAATACGTATATAAGAACAAGAGGTGCAACCAGTAATTAGTAATCTTATGGAATTAGGGGATGTACGTATTCATTAATCAGACATAAATACGATGCGGATTGGCGCTCTGAGCACCAACCCCAACAGACATAGCCTTGGATGAAATATAAATATGATATTGCGAGGGTAATTGAGTAATTCCAGATTAGTTCGGAGGGTTCGAGACCTTTCTGTAGTGTTTGCGGAAACTTTTCCGCAAGTTTTACCGCAAACGCGTAAAATGAGAATCTGAGCTATCTAGTTAGTTTAGAATAGTATATAAGCATATATTAGAGTAATGAAGTTTAAACGGTAGAATCAGAGAGGATTTGCGTATTCCGAGAAAGTCCGTAGTTTATTTTAGATGAGTAGAAAGTTCCGCAAATGGCGGTTCTGACCGTGTTTTGTTATTTATTTTGACAGATCAGGTTCAGGTTCGGAGTGTCCGCGAAACCAGGTAAGTAACTCATGCTTCAGATACTTAAGAGATTTGTCATTGTTCGAAAGTAATAATATTATAAAGTTGTATATAGTTATATGCATGAAACATAAATATATTTATACAGATGTAACATCCCAGATTTTCGGGACTGTTCTAGAAAATTCCCGGACTGACGTTATAGTCTCGGGAACAGGATGATAACAGAGAAATAAGAGTTCAAGTGATGATATATCAATTGGAATAATATATTAAGAATATTTATCGTGTTGGAAAACGCGTGGGGATCAAAAGTCAGTTACGCGATTTTCGTAAAACGCGTAAAGTTTACTATTTTGACCACAAAATTAGAAAACG
The DNA here is from genome assembly GCA_019454045.1 of Zanthoxylum bungeanum. NCBI lineage: Eukaryota > Viridiplantae > Streptophyta > Magnoliopsida > Sapindales > Rutaceae > Zanthoxylum > Zanthoxylum bungeanum. The sequence continues at coordinate 44,646 of SKCR01034498.1, forward strand.
AACTCCGATTAAGTTGGTTCTAGAACTATCGGACTCGTTTTTCCGAGATGCACAACTTTCGTGTTGAACACCTTTCGAGAATCGCGCTATAAGGGCTTCAAAACAGCTGATTTCCGAAAATACCCTTATAGAGAAGAAGCATCTTGGTAATTTTGAGGTAGATATTTGTATTATTATATTTATAATTATTATTATTTCATTAGAGAGAGAGAGAGATACAGATAATTAAAAAAAGTGCAGTACGTGCGAGAGATAGAATAATGGGTGGGTGCGCCGGTGGCCAACCGGCCACTGTCGGCCGGCGCACCGGTGCAAGAAGGCGCGGTGGCCGGCGACGGCCCAAAGGACGCCGGGAACGGCGACAAAAATGGGAGAAACACGCGGAAGTGGTTCGTCCGATCCCGGCTCATTGGTCCGTTTCATGGCCCGAGCCACCTACCGAATCGAAGCCATCGACGAGTACTACAAGTGTGCGGGTTAGTTTCACCGAACAGCGGCCGGAAGCATGTGAATCGAGGAAGAAAGTGGCGCGAGTACTGTAGCACCCATGTGAACAGTAGCTTCAATCGGGATTCCGATGACACCAGTGCATTCGTATGGCCGATAAGAGTTCGTATTTGGCCTCTAAATTTCGGTATGACTTTACGTTCAAAATTCGTTATTTTAAAGTGTATCAATTTATATTCGGATGTTTTCAGTAGTCCCGTAGTTTAGCGAAATAGCATGAAATGAATTAGATGTGTTTTAATATGTTAAAACGATAATGTGGTAGAATCCGGGGAGAATCGGATGAGATATGATTGATCCAGTAGAATTAGCGAGTTCCCAGTAAAACAGAGTTTCTCACGCGACCAAGTGTAGTTGATCGTAATCATGAAAATAGTATAAATATGATATTGCGAAGGTAATTGAGTAATTCCGGATTAGTTCAGAGGGTTCGAGACCCTTCCGTAGCATTTACGGAAACTTTTCCATAAGATTTACCGCAAACGCCTAAAACGAGAATCTAGGCTATCTAGCTAGTTGGAATAGTATAGAAAGATATGTATTAAAATAATGAATTTTGTACCGTAGTATCGGAGATAATTCGGGTGTTCCGGGGAAGCCCATAGTTATCATAGATAAGTTTAAAGTTTCGTAAATAGCGGTGCTGATCATGTTTGTTATTTTGTTGTTGTGACAGATCGGACCAGGATCATTAGTGCCCACCTAACCAGGTAAGTAACTCATGCTACGAATACTTAAGAGATCAGTATTGTTTGAAATTAGTTATATAGTAAAGTTGTATATAGCATATGCATGAAACATATATATATTTATATATAAAGATGAATATAGAAGAAAGAAGCAGGTGTAATTATATACACATATAGATAAGAACAAGCAATTATAAGCAGATGTATGATTAAGAGGTAAGTATGAGCATATAGAAGTCTAGAGATACATATGTAGGTATAAACCAGTATGTATATTTAGATAACGATAACAGCATATGAATAAGATCCTAATTATAATTAATGAGATTTGGGTTTGGGGGTTGTAGAAACTACACCATAGGGAATGAGATTAAAGTTATGAATGAGATAAACATAGCCATATTAGTGATAAAATAAGTTATGTGTAAAATAAAGAATGTTAGAAAGAGTTAAAAAAAACTTATGTAAGTGCGTAATTATAATGAGCATGTGAGTGTACAACTAACCTAGTAAATATGTAATGTGTGTATTAACATAAGAACTATAGTATGAAGGGATAAGTATGAATTAATAAGTATGTGAGTTGACGTGATTAAGCATGTATGTGTGTATAAGAATAGTATGAATGCAAGTGTTGAATGTCATACAAGAATGAGCATATATATATATATATATATATATATATATATATATATATATATATATATATATATATATATATATATACACACACACACACACACACACACACACATGTGTTAGTAACATAAGTATTGAGATAGGTATATAAGATGATAGAGAGTATGGATGAGTAGTATATGTATTGCATGAGGACATACGTAAGGTTATGGCATGAGGAAGCAGAAGAATGATAAAGGATATGTGCATGCATAGATATGTATAGACAGGTATGAATGTAAGACAAATTTAATATGTTTTAGTTTGAGCAAGCATTCTGTTGATATTTGAGCATATAGTTTGTAAGATCATTATGGATTGAATCATGGCTAGAGTAGAGAGAAGCATGAGAAATACATATATGCATGTACGTGTGTATGTGAATTAAGAATGTTTTTCAGTTACAAGTGTTACAAAGCATAGTTCAAATGTTTTTAGAAGAATTGCATTTCAGAATATGTTTCTTACAGTTTTAAGATTTGATTTAAGTTTTAAAAGTATATCATCAGTTTTCGTTACATGATTTTCCGGGCATGAGGTAAAATCTCACCCCAGTATGTAACTCGAGATACAGTTGGAATTGACAGATTCAAAGACATGTGCACATGTAGAGAGTCAGGATGACGGCTTAGGTTCATGTACCTGGACTCTAGTGGTGGCTATGTCCAGTTGAGTCGTTTTCCTGGACATAGAGTTCTACGTTTAGTCGAGTCGTTTTCCTGGGCGTAGGGCACCACCAGTTTCAGAGGCACCTGGTTGAGTCGTTTTCCTTGGTGTAGAGAGACGTCCAGTTGAGTCGTTTTCCTGGACGTAGAGCAGTTTCAGTTTTCAGATTTTCAGTTTCCAGATTTCAGCTTTTCAGTATAAGATTTCAGAAACAGAATTTAAAAACCAGTTTTCAGTTTTCAGAGACACCTGGTTGAGTCGTTTTCCTTGGTGTAGAGAGACGTCCAGTTGAGTTGTTTTCCTGGACGTAGAGCAGTTTCAGTTTTCAGATTTTCAGTTTCCAGATTTCAGCTTTTCAGTATAAGATTTCAGAAACAGAATTTAAAAACCAGTTTTCCAGTTTTCAGTTTTCAGATGCAGATTATAGTTCAAGTATAGTTTTCAGTTTTCAGTTACAGCTTTCAGGAAAAGCTTTTCCAGAAATAAAAAGTAAGATAAATTTTCAGCAAAGAGTTTTTCAGAAAGGGTTCTCAAAGAGCATTTCTAAGAGCATAATATGTTAAGTAGAGTATGGTACAAATTATGCATATAAATTATGTAATCTAGTGATTCATCTGAGATGCATATAGTTGATGTTAAGGCATGACAGCATGATCACATTCATGTAAGTATATGACGGATGTTATATGTAATGTATGATTATATACAATTAGTTTTGTTCCAACGAGCATTGAGGTAAGGTAACTTGACTCTATGTGTGTGTGTATATATATATATATATATATATATATATATATATATATATATATAATTATAGGATTGATAGTAGTTGTGAATAAAATTGATATTTTTAAATTACCGATTTGATGATATTTCAACAAAATAAGAGAAAGAGAAACTATAATAAGTATTCTAACCTAACCGACGGAGAATGAATAAGATAGATGAAAGATAGCTGGGTAGCACAGTAAAAATGTCAAGAGCTTTGATAAGCTGTTGTTGATATAGAAACTTGACACGAATATTATGAACGTATGAAAACTTGATGTTGTGTATGTGTGTATATGTATTAAGACGATTAATTTATAAACGTTAAACAGAATTCAAGTATGTGAATATTCAGATAAGGACTAGAAGCATGTAATATGTTTGGGATATAATGAAATATTAGAATAAGCAAGTAAGTAAGCTCTACGATATCGAATAGTGTAGCAGTAGCGTGATAGATGTTGTTATTGTAGATGTTAAATAGAACTTAAAGTAATGTGTTCCTGAAATAGATAAGAATTGTGCAGTTAATTCAGAATTTATAAATACTTGCATGGTTGCTTACTGAGTCATTACGACTCACACCACCACAGTTTGTTAGTTTTGTAGGTCAGTAGCAGTCATTTAGAACTAGCAGAAGTTCGGTGAAGACTTTGAAGACAGTGGACCGCCCCAATTGCAGTCAAGAGCATTTTGAGTCCTGGGTCGAGTTGTGGCATTTGGATTTCATATGTAAAAGTTATAATAGCATAGTTTTATTTTCGAGTTCTGGCCGGAAGCCAAGTGTTTACATTTTGTTCATTAAGTTCAGGCATGAGGCCTAGTGATATTGCATATCTGTTGAGTAGGTTGTCTCTGGTGCTGGCTATAAGCCAGGTTGCATGATGTTATGAACATCAGAATAAGAGGCTTATGGAGGTAGGGTTAGCCTGTCTCCTGCCGGTAGCATCCTGGTTTAGGCGGGATGTTACACAGAAATATATATATATATATATATATAAAGATGAATGTAGAAGAAATAAGCAGATGTATCAGCAAAGATAAGCTTGAGCATATGAAAATAAAGAGATGCACATCTAGGTATAAACCAGTGTGTGTGTATATAGATATATATAGATAGATAAAGTATATGAATAATGTCACGTTTATGATTATAATTAAACAAGACTTGGGTATGGGGGTTGTAGAAACTACACCCTAGGGAATGGGACTAAAGTTTAAGGAATGAAAAATGTAAGAAGCAACTGTATATGTTCAGTGTATGCAGAATGATACAAAAACAAGAATATGAATGTATACATGTATAAGCGTGAGTATGTAGGATATTTGGAGAAATAAGTAAGTTCATATACATATTGTTTGTCTGTATTTGATTAAGCCTAACTAATAATTTTAGAAAATGCTTAAATAAACCTATTTTTAAGATAGATGTTCTAGTATGATTATAAATGATCAATCGTGTATGTATGAATATGACTATACATTATATTGTTTTGTGAGCCAATAATAAGGTAAGTTTTGAAGGTAAGCTAAGTTATGATGGTATAGATGTGTGTTAAGTATATCGTGAACAGTATAAGTATGTAGAATGTGAGATGACTTAAGATATAAGCATATTAGGAATAGAATGCATAGTTCATTTCTTCGTACATATGCATATACACGCATTACAATCTAAGAATAACCTTTGAGATTTCAAGTGTTTCAAAGAAGAATATCAGATATTTTTAAAAGAAAAGTTTTAAGTGTTCTCTTTTGAAAGAAATGTATTTCAGAAAAATTTCTTTACAGTTTTAAGATACAGATTATGATTATGTGATTTTCGGGGCATGAGGTAAAACCTCACCCCAGTATGTAACTTGAGATACAGTTCGGAATTGACGGATACTTTGGAATTGACGGACATAGTAGCATGTGCAATGTGGAGGACTGGAGGGACGCTCTCAGATCCTCGAGCAGGACTAGGGACTACAGAGTTCCGAAATCCTGATTTCAGAACTTGGTAGCTACACTGCCAGTTGAGTTATGGTCCTGGGTGTAGAGCTCTATGTTGCCAGTTGAGTGTTTGTCCTGGACGTAGGGTACCACCAGTTCTAGAGATGCCCAGTTGAGTTATGGTCCTGGGCATCGAGTACACCCAGTTGAGTTATGGTTTTGGGTGCAGAGAGACGTCTAGTTGAGTTATGGTCCTGGACGTAGAGCAGCTTTCAGTATACAGTTTTTAGAAATATTTTTCTTTATAAATAGTTTTATTTAAATTTTTATATCTTTAGTATAAAGCTTTCAGATTTTCTGCATCCAGATTTCAGAAACCAGATTATAGTATACGGTTTTTAGAAATAGAGTTTAAAACACAGCTTTTCAGATTTTGGTTTTAGTTACAGTTTTCAGAAAGAGCTCCTTAGAAAAGAAAGTCTTCAGAAACATTGGTTTTATAAAGATTCAGATTTTTAAAACAGAATCAGTTTTCGAGTAATGTTGTTAATAAAGAGTTCTTCAAAAAAAAAGATTTCACGAAAATGTTCTAAAGGCACAGCATGTTGAAGTAAAGTTTGATTTGCAATTATTGCATATAAGTCATGTATTCTAGTAAGTCATTTGAGATGCATATATTTGATGTTAATGCGTTATAGCATGAGTACACTTAGATGCATGTAGTTAACATTGATTCATGTTATCATTATTATGTTTACATGTATTTGTAGATGATGGTTGATATGAGATGTAGAGATTGATAAGAGATTCTCCTTGTGAATATTGATACGTGATTATATCATTACATTCATATATGTCAGCACGATCTAAGTAGAGTGATAAATATTTGAAAGAAAAAATGTTTATTTTTCCGACTTGATGATATTTCAAGATAATGAAAGAGAGAAAGTTGTAGTAAAAACATGAATCAGACTTGTAATGAGTATAGAAAGAAAGTATAAATCAGTGTAGCGCTGCAAAAATATGATGAGTCTTAATGTGATTAGACGAGAGGAGTTTTAATAATGACATGGCTGTCAGTAATATCAAAACTTGATGTATATGTGTGCGTGTATTAAGACGTTTAATTTATAAACGATAACAGAATTTAAGTATGTAAGAAATCAGATAAAAGATTAGAAGCATGTAATATGCTTGGGAAATAGTGAAACACCAGAATAAGCAGGTAAGTGCTAAGATGTCAAAGTAGTGTAGCAGATGCGTGATAAATGCTTGTAATGTGAATGCTAATAGAAATTTAAGTATAAGTATGATCAGGTAAAAAGGTTGGACGAAAGAATAATGTGTCTTTGTAATAGATAGAAATTGCATAACTAATTCAAAATTTATAAATATTTGCATGATTACTTACTGAGTCATTATGACTCACACCACCTCAGTTTGTTAGTTTTGCAGGTCTGTAGCAGTCATATAGAACCAGCAGAAGTTCGGTGAAGACAGTGGACCGCCCCAATTACAGTCAAGAGCGTATTTGAGTCGTGGGTCGAGTTATGGGTCCTCACGGCCCTTGTCTTTGTACTTGCATTTGGATTTCATGTGTAAAAGTTGTAATAGCATAGTTTTATTTAGAGTTCTGGCCGGAGGCCAAGTGATTTACTTATGTTCATTGAGTTCAGGCCTGAGGCCTAGTGATGTTGCATATTTGTTGAGTTTGTTTGAGCAGGCTGTCTCATGGTGCTGGCTATAAGCCAGGTTGCATGATGTTACGAATACATCATGCCGAAATTTCGTTAGAATAAGAGGCTTATAGAGATAAGGTTAGCCTGTCTCCTACCGATAGCATCCTGGCCTAGGCGGGATGATACACAAAGTCACCACAAATGAAGAACTCAAGAACAATTCTATGAGTTACAAGAGTGGTCGTAACACTCTAGAATGACAACAAGTCATCAAATGATAAAATTGAACTAATATTACACTAATATTATCCCATCTAACTTCACACATGCATCCAGCCTCCAAATCCATCCTCCAAATCAAAAAGCCCCAAAATCTAAGAAAGAAAGAAGCCCTAAAACTATTCTAGATATTCAAGAACAAGAAACAAGCTTTCTAAGTTTAAGATTATTGAAGATTACTTCCAAATCTTGTAATTTCCTTGAACTTTTTCTTGAATTTCTTCACTTTCTTCCTTGTATCTTCAAGAAAAATTTGGGAACTTTTTTATGGAGATAGGTTTGGCCATGGCTTCTTACGAAATGAGAAAATAAAATTTTCATCTTTAAATATCAAGGCCAAACCGACTTTGGGGTTTAAAGAATGGTATTTTAGTCATTTGGTCAATTAATCTAATTAATTAATAATAATAACTTTTAAGTTAACAAATCCAAGCTTAATAAAATCATGTCATATATAACCAATAATAATCAAACATATTGCATAATAATTATGTAATGTTGGAATAATTTAATTATCTAGATATTTAACATTTAAACATCTAAATAATTAATTAATGTAATTATTTTTATATATTTATTTTTTATTTACATTAAATAATAAATACATATATTAATGGCATGTATCAAAGTCTCATTTGACAATTAATTAATATATATCAAATCAAATCTTGTATCAAATATAAATACATATTAATTATTAATTGACTGAAATGCCCCTAATGCACGTATCTTCGTTTAACTGTTTAAACGACTCAAATTAACTCATTTAATCCGATGAAGTATTACGAATAATCTGTATTATTCATAACTTGTTGCCCAAGTGCTCAACTAGTACACTTCATAATGTGGGCCTCTCTAAGTTTTAAGTTTATCCGTCATGGAATCCAATTTCGTGTCTATAATTCACCCACTCATGAATTATGACGACCACAGATAATCTCACTAAACTATGCAAGTTGAGGTCATTGCATAGTATAATCTCTTCGTTACAAGCTATCAATATTATACCAGGGATATAGACAAGAACGTCAAATTCCGAAGGTATAATATAGTCGACTTTTAAATTTACGATCTATAGATAACACTCGGAACTAGCTTCCAAAGTATACCACGGTCATGAATTTACTAAATCGTAAATACGTACATGATACTTATGCCCTGTACACAAGCCTGATGGATTCTACCTAATACTCATAGGATATCATGAGCATCAGTCCACACCCAACGAACAGGCGGAGGTCTGGTCTAAATAGATCGGTGACGTGACTTCCATTAAAGTGTGGAGGATATCTCATATATCCACAGTGGTATCTCAAGTCGAAGACCACTATGCTACTCGACTCGAGAAGATTCCTATTGATGTTGGTGTACCATTTATTAGGAAATCTTCAATGAGTCATTCAGTGTTTATCAAATAAACATCTATATATTTATACAAGTCTCCCAAGACTCATGGTTCATTGGGATAAATCATCGGACCAAGTCTCGATATACGACATGTACTGGTCTCAGCGGATTTTACTAACTGACCCGTGCAAGTAAATCTTGATCAGGAACTTTATTTGAGAATATACAACTTATAGTGATGCTTCCCAATGTCAATTACAAACTATGTTGTAACTGCGCACTACGTTGTAAATGCTATGGTCTTTGTCTAAAATATACATATCATTAAATCATATTTAGTATCAATCTAATCGTAATTAGATCAAATATGTGTATAAAAATAAGAAGTGTTACCATTAAATAAGTAATATTATGGAAAAAAGAATTGTTCATATTCATGAATCAGACATAAATATGATCCGAATTTGTACTTCGAACATCAATCAAATCCAGAAATCAAATGCAAAACCCTAGAAAATCCTAAAACTTGAAAATAAGAAAAAACCTTATTAAAATGACAAATGCAGTAGTCCGGATCAAGAAGTATCTCTGTCCTTAAGAACTTATCAGCCCCGTCTCGGTGCTCTACAGTTTTTATGGATAATGTTCTCCCAGGATATCCCGGATTCCTCTTGTTCAGGCACTCCCTAACAATATCTCGAATTTGGAATATAGTGGTACTCTCTCAGACTCAAGAACAATATGAGACTCTATTCTTTTTGTTTTAATACGGATTTCTTTTCTGTGTGTATAAAGGAACATGAAAGCTTCCTTTTATAAGCATGGAATGGTGCCTCAAGGGCACCCTTTGGGTTGGGGTGCAACCCTCCAAAGGTTTGTACCCCTCCTATGCACCCCTTGGAGCATAGAATCATTTTACACACAAATGGAGGACATGTCCTCATGGGGTACCATCCAAAGGACATGTCACTCCTCTATCCAAATATTATATTTGAAGATTTGAAGAATATATATATATATATATATATATATATCGCTGATAGGTTTCGAGACATTGGAGTTTAGAATTAGATACTAGTTGCAGTGGCATCCACCTTCATAATAGACTTGGATAATTGAGCCACGAGCCTTGCTTAATATTATGTTGTACATTATGCGATGGAGTTGTATAATATTGATGATGATATAGAACTTTGTTTTATTTATAATAATTTATGTTTAATTGCTAGTTTGTTTAATTTTTTTTAGCAAATTTTCAGCGAAACCAACCCCCCAAGCCAAACTGTGATTTGTATAAGGGTGATAATCCGTATTAGAATTTATTTATTCATTCGATTTGATTGCATTAAAGAGAATATATATTTAGAAAAATTAATAAATTTAATAAATGAATCAATTCAACCCATTTATTATACAAATTGAATATGAATTTGAACTTATCGATTAGTTTATTCGTTGAGGATTTGTTATTGTTTTCCTTTTGTTAGTTTTTGTTAATTTTTAATTAAATTCGAAAAGTTATTACTAATTATTACATTAAAAAAAATGTGGTCTATATTTGGTTGATCATTTTTTTTAATAGGGAAAATGATATGGAGACTAAACCACCTTTCACCTTTCGATTTGATGATAATTAAAAAATCAAAAATATGTCGTTGTGAATTTAGTCTTCATATCGTTGCTCTTTTAGTAAATTCATTAATTGTACACTTCATACCATACGTTTATGATAAATTAATATAAATAAATTATGATAACTTATGTCATTAAAGCATATCAAAACTAAACGATTATTCATTTTAAGATTTATTTATTAAACGAATCATTCCTAAATGAATCAATTACGAATCCACTAAAATTTGATTCAATTGATTTAAAATTCGATATAAATTTAAGTTGTCAATTTAGTTTGTTAAATTGAACGCAAACTGTATTTTTTACCAAGTCCAAGTTTTCTCCGTCCATGATACATCAAATTTTTTTCTTTTTTGTACTTTTATATTGATTTATATTTTTCTCTATTAATGCCGGGATATCTTCGAGCACTTAAGGAAAAGTATTATATAGCTTCTTTATATATATTTATCTACTAGTTTTTGTCCGTGCCTAGGGCACGGTGCTACAGTATTTGGCCCGTGCCTACGACACGGTGTTACAGTATTTGCAAGTGATTTTTTTTTTTAATTAAGTGATTTTATTTTAACTTTTTATTTTTTAATTTGAAAATTTGAATTTTTTTTACCATTTCCATCAATCAATTCAGTCTCTTTCCTCCAATTACCAATGAAACGATCTAAGCCATCAATTAAGCCACATAAAGAGAGCCGTTGGATACACTCTCTTTCCTCCAACATCATTTTCCTTTATTATATTGATATTAATACTCGCTACATAATTTATTAGTTATCTCCAGAAAATTGGGTAATCATTAGAGACTTTTGATGGCAATCATGCCTTTAATATCGAAAACATTCACTTCTTTCAAGTATTGCCAAATCCCAGACCTGAGGCTTCAATGTTTACCGTCCGATTGGGATGGGGCGGGGGGTCAGGCTTTTAGAATAATTTTTTTAAAAAAATAAAAATAATTTTTAGTGGTATTTTAAATTCAATCTTAAAAAATTAATTGTGAATATATGAATTCTAAATATATTCAAATAAAAAAATATTTTAATATTCAAGGCCATTTGCAGTTCTTAATGAAGAGCAAATGCTTAGACAGCGGACAGCACTTCACAAGTAATCCATCAATCCACTACCACTACACAAACAATACAGCCATTTGGGAGAGAATTCCCAGACTGAAGTATATTCAAACCACAACTATTGGTCTCCGAATCCAGTTGAATCATGTAATTGTTGCAAAGGAAAAGATGGTGCAACCCACAATACTACCCAGTGTTAACTCACATTTTTTCAAGCCCTAATCCTTTTTGACCTCAAATTGAGATCACCTTTATCTAATTAAATTAACCTCAATTTAAATTCTAACCTTGAACCTAATTGAACAAAAATTTCCAAGATGCCAATTAAAAAATTTTGAATTAATATAAAAAAAACTGCCTAGCCCTTCCGTCTAGTGCTGCCTAGAAGGCCTACGTGCTCACCCAACTACGCTTATCGCCTAACATTTTTTAAAACACCTAAAAGACCTATGCACTCACCAACTGTACTCCTAACATCTAGAGTTTTTTTAGAACCAAACCATGCTTACAATATACCATGAAACTTTTTTTATCACAAACAGACAACGGATAGAATATTGAATATTCAGACATGTAAACTTGATTCAATACTCCATCAAACTAAAAATAATGCATCCATGAATGCCATCTGAATCCTATGATATTTCCTACTACCGAAATGAATAATGAGTTAGATGCCTAACACTTGCATGATAGTTAAATCTCCAGGCCGCAAACACATAAACAAATGGAGGAAGTAATAAAAATTTCCTTAATTGATAAGATATAATACTTGCCCTTCTAAGGGCCAATAAAAAATTCAACATGTAGAGTATACTGGTTATGCAAGACATGAAAAGAATATTGGCAAGATATTTGACGGTGGACAAAAAAGTCCCATAAAAAAACCAGGTTGTTTAAAGTGAGCATAGCATTTCATTCACAGTGCAAACTGATATATCTTGTAGGCATTTATTAAAAAATCATAGAATATATTTTTATAATAGCCAGGAAATGCAATACAATGACTTCATGCAACAAATTATTGAACTTAAGGCGAGAACTAAAACACAACCCAGAAAATGATTATCTTGATACAGCAATGATTAACAACATAACTGGTAAAACTCAAACAATCAATAGCCAACATCGTTGTTGCAACACTATTTTTCACTCTGGTAGTTTTCCTTAAAACGAAATTACACATCAAAATTTAAAAGTAAAACCAAAAAAAAAGTAGATAATTGATCGATAGAATCCATAGAGATGACTGACTGTGCTATCCCACAAATCCAGTATATATATTAAAAAAAATGCGAAAGGAGAAAAATGTCAATCACCCTTTCTCCTGAAAGAGCAGCCCTCCGTCAGCCGCGCACGGCCGCCGGTCGGTTGGCACAAAACTGTCTGGCAGTTCCCGCACACCACCACTGTCTGTGAGTGACTAAACACAGTCGTTCTGCACATTATCATAACAAATAATAATAATAATAATAATAATAATTGAGGAATTGAGGAATTTGAATGAAGGAAAAAAAAGCATCAGCTTAATATCTTACATGTTGAAGCAACCCTGGCACTTGACGTCCATGAAGAAAGAGTTGGGTGACTGTACGAGACGCTTCAGCTTGTGTTTCTTTTTCTCCAGCTCTGCCGGAGGGTTAAGCAAAAATCGATGTCGTTTTGAAGAACCTAAATTCACAAAACAACAAGAAATAATCGAAAATTAAAAATAAAATAAAATCTGTAAGAACATGTATAACAATTAAGTAAGAAAAGTGAGAAATCAAACTCACCATTTTGATAATTAATCAGGATTAGCTGCAAAAACCCTAAAACCTTTGAAGAGCGCGAGAGAATGCTGTCTAACATGGGCTGCTACTTATATAGATGAATATAAAGGGCAAGGGGATATTGAACACCGTTGGATCTTATATGACGGTTGGATCTTGGCCTTTCGTTTGATCCTTCAAGAGATCGGGGGTGCTTTCGTCTATTCGTTAAATTTTATTTGTTTTTCGATTTCTTATGAAGTCATTGATGTATGCAGGTTTTTGACTGAGGCGGTGTTTCAATTTCCTTCCGGCCCAATTCGATTGGTTTTTTTAAGACGGTAGTTTTGCCAGGGGTGGCAAGAATGGCGGATTCGCAGCGGGAACAATACCTTCGAATTCGAATCCGAATCCGAATTATTAAGAAATCTTTTAATCCATCTCGAATATGAAATTCTCTAAATGATTTTATTCCATGTTATCTCTAATGTTGATAGGGAATAAGCAGTGATCCGATTCCTACTTATCTCATTATTAAATTTCAATTTGAATATTTTGTTTGTAGAATATATATATTTTTTTATTATTTAGAAAATTTTAAATAATTGAAAATTTTATTTGGGCTGGGGCCCCAAAACCGACCCCAAGCTAAGATTGGATGGGGGCCTCGAACCCGATCCGATTCGATTTTTTGTATGTTAAGGATCCCAAATTCCCTTTCCCCCATGATTGGACTGGATCCCCATGGGACCTCATGCTCACAGGGATTTTTACCATACTTAAATTTTCTCTAGAATATTATATTTAAATTTAGGAGATTTTATTGTAAAAAAATTCAATTAGGACTGAAGCTTTCCCATTTATTTTAAACCAAATATAAAATTTTACATTTAATCTTATTATAGTAAAATTACAAAATGGGACAAAAAAATAAACAAAAAATATATTTTTTTTCCAAAAAGATAATAAAACACACACTACACGTGCCTGGTGGAATATGTTTTTAATGTAGGTAAATTCTCTAATATATAGTAAAAATATATTAGAGACATGTCTCTTAAGAAGTGCCTTATGAAAAAGGTACAAAGATGAAGAGATATATCCTCTAAAGTGAATGTATGTAACTCTAGACTTCAAAGGGCATTAAGAAGAGGTATAACTCTTATGAGGATTACACTCTAAACCAAATGGTGCCTACAAAGGCACTCTTCTATGTCTATAAAAAGAGAATCTTGTGTTCATTTTCAAATATTCCAAAAATTAATCATATTCTTACATACTTAGGGAATTGAGAAGTTGAGAGTTTCCACCACTCTTCCTTGTTCAAATTCTTGAAGAAATGAGTGTCCATTCTACAAGAAGAAACTAAGTAATCCTGGGAGAACGTTAGCCATAAAGAATTCATAGAGCACCGAGATGGGGCTAATAAGTTTTTAAGGACAAAAGTAACTTGACTTGGTTCTAGTTTTATAATCTTCTTCAACCATTTTCAGATTTTTCTAAGTCTCCATATTAATGTTTTGTTGAATGTATCATATGAAAAATTTGATTGAAAGTTGCGTGTTAAAATTATTTAATAACACATAATGAACAATAATCTTAAGAACTTATTACTTTGCATGTGTTGTTAAATTTATTTTTTTACATGTTTTAGTGTTTTTCTTCCTGGAAAATGTATTATGTGCATGAAAATTATGTAAGGGCGTTCGAACGCCCGACGAACGCATAAGGAAAAATCATATATTCATAGTTTCGTTCGAACGTGTCTTCAAACACCACTCGAACGCAAGTCCTCTGGAAAGGTTCGTTCGAATGTGTCTTCAAACGCAACTTGAAGCAAGTCATCTGGAAAGTTTCGTTCAAACACTACACGAACGAGAATTCACTACAAAGTTTCGTTCGAACGGCTGAATGAACGTGACACTAAAGCAAATCAATCATGAAATTTTTTAGATTTAAAATAATAACATAGACTTATATCAATCTATTAATTTCTTACAACATATATTATCTTGATATGAACATGTTATTAGACCCGGCCACGGTTCCGGTTCCGGAACCGAACCAGAATTGGACCGGTTCGGTTGGGGTTCCACCCCAACTCGAACCGGTTCGGACGGTTCCTGTTGGAACCGTAGGGGTTCCAACAGGAACCCTAATTCCCCCAACGGCTAGTAGCCGTTGGGGGATGCAGGGAGCCGTTTGGCTCCCTGCCAAAAAAAAAGGAATTAAAAAAATATATTTTTATTATATAAAATAAAAATTACTAATGTACCCCTAATAACGGTAATAAAACGGTTATATTTAGGGGCATTTTTGGTATCAAAAAAATTCTAAAATTCTATAAATAGGATTCATTTTTCATAATTTCATCACACCAAATTCTCAACTCTCTCATTTTCTATAATTCTCTTATTCCCAATCTTACTTCAATACAATTCTCTTATAATCTTATATTCTTATTCTCAATCTCAATTTATTTAGTTGTTAATTTGTTATCATTCGCTCAAGCTCTTCAATGTAATAATTTTTTATTTATTTATAAATTTAATCTCATTTTTTTAATTAATAAATTTTTTTTTATTTAAGCTTTGATTAATTGATTCCTCTCATTTTTTTATTTTAATTAATTAAAAAAAAATAAACGGAACCGAACCGAACCGGAACCGAACCGGATTTAACCGGTTCGGTTCCGGTTCCACACTTGTGGAACCGGAAACCGACCGGTTCGGTTCGGTTTCGAACCGGAACCGAACCGCCGGTCGGGTCTACATGTTATAGCTATAGAATTTGGCATTATAGAATAAATTGTTGGGGTTTTTAGCACGGGCGCGACGGAAGTGCTGTTCGGGCGAAATTATAATTTTAAAATTTTTAAAATTATCGAATAAATTATTCAATATCCAATATGAATAATTCATTCATATTTCACCTAAACATATTTATTCGATATCAAATAACGACATAAATGGTTAAGAAATATCGTGAAACTTTTACGGAAATGTTTTTCCGTAAAATGGCATAAAATGTATTTTTGACCGAACCGACTACCCAATACACATGGAGCTGCCCAGATCAGCCCCAATAATACTAGGGCAGTTCATGGGCTGCCGGAACAGTGACCAATTCATTATTTGGGTAGCCGTCACCCAGTTTGCTCAAAAGTCACCCGATAACGCCGTTTTCCCTTACTTTAACTCCGAAATAATTTCCGGCAATTGTTCCAACACCCAAAACACATCCAATACATTCATATGACATATTTTTCATCACCAAATACACAGTATTTCCAGATCTAATCCAGAAGCAAAATATATCAATTTTTTTCATGCTTAAAATCTAATTTTCCAACATTAATCCAATTAATCTTAACACCAACCAAAGTCACCACAAATGAACCACCCAAGAACAATTCTAGGTATTACAAGAGTGGTCATAACACTCCAGAATGACAACATATCATCAAATGATCAAATTAAATGAATATTACAATAATATTATCTAATTCTACTCCACACATGTAATAAGCTTCCAAATCCATCATCCAAAACCAAAAAGTCCAAATTTATAGAAAATATTAAAATAAGAAACCCTAGATCTCACTAGATCTTCAAGAAACAAGAAATAAGATTTCTAAGCTTTAGGGATATGTAGAATTACCTTTAATCCTCTAATTCCTTGAGTCTTTATCTTGATTTTCTTCATTTACAACTTGAATCATCAAGCAACAATTTGAGAGGTTTAGGAAGATGTTATTTGACCATGGAAGCCATAGAAGAAGAAAAGAAATTTTTCCCCTTTTTAAATTCAAGTTGCCGACTTTTGAAGGGGCAAAATTATCAATTTTCCAAATTTAATCCCATTAAATTAAATCAAACTTTATGTTAGCAAATCAAATTTGCACACCTAAAGTTTAATTAAATCATGCCACATGTATAAATAATATTTAAACATATTGCATAACATTTATGTAATATGTATATTACTTAATTATTCAAATATTTAATATTTAAATATCTAAATAATTAATTAATATAATTATTATAATATATGTATTTTTATTTACATTAAATAACAAATACATATATTAATGGCATGTGTCAAAATCTCATTTGACAATTGATTAATGTGTATATAATCAAATTATGTATCAAATACAAATACACAATAATTACGATTGACCAAAATCCTCTAAAGCATGTGTTTTTGTTTAACCGATTAAACGATTCAAATTAACTCATTTAATCCGATGAAGTATTATGAATAATCTGTATTATTCATAACGCGTTGTCCAAGTGCTCAACGAGTACACTTCATATTGTGGGACTCTCTAAGTTTAGGTTTATCCATCACAAAATCTAATTTCGTGTCCATAATTCACCCACTCATGAATTATGACGACCACGGATAATCTCACTAAACTATGCAAGTCGAGGTCACTTTATACGTATAATCCCTCCGTCACAGGCTATCCATATTATACCTGGGATATAGATAAGAACGTCAAATATGTATGGTATAATATAGTCGACTTTTCAAATTTGCGATCTCTAAATAACACTTGGAACTTGTTTATGAACTTATTTACTAGATCGTAAACACATGTAGGATGTTTATGCCCTGTACACATGACTGACTGATTATATTTTGATACGCACAGGATATCATGAGCATCAGTCCACACTCAACGAACAAGTGGAGGTCTGATCTAAATAGATCGGTGACGTGATTGCCATCAAAGTGTGGATGATAACTCATATATCCACAGTGGTATCTCAAGTCGAAGGACCAACATACTCGCTCAACTCGAGAAGATTCCTATTGATGTTGGTGTACCATCTATTGGGGAATCTTCAGTGAGTCGTTTAGTATTTATCAAATAAACACCTACATGTCTATGCGAGTTCTCCCGAGACTCATGGTTCATTAAGATAAACCATCGGACCAAGTCACAATATACGACATGTACTGGTCTTAGTGGATTTTACTAACCGACCCGTGCTAGTAAATCAGAAACTTTATTTAAGGATATACAACTTATAGTGACGCTTCCTACTGTCATTTACAAACTACGTTGTAATTGGAAACTATGTTGTAAATCTTAGGGTCTTTATCTAATATAAACGTATCACTAAATCAGTTTTAGTTTCAATCTAATTATAATTAGATATCTAATCGCATTTAGATCAAATATGAGTATAAAAGAGAAGATGTGCTACATTAAATAAGTAATATTATGGAAAAAAAAATTATTAGTATTTATAAATCGGACATAATTACGATCCGGATTGGCACTCTGAGCACCAACCCTAACATATATGTAATAATATTAACTTAGTAAAATCATTGTAAACTTGGTAGCATAAGTTTAAGTTAATATTAGGGTATTCAATTATCACAAGCATACACTTAGTCAATAAAATGATAAAGTTGAAATTTATTGTTGATTGTTTGTTGTATACTTGGTTGAGAGTTAAAAGTGTAATTATACACAAATAATTTCATCCAAGCTTGATTAAATTTATAGCTATTTGAAAATTATTATATTTGTGAATTGAAGTGTAACACTAAGAATCTAAGATTGAACGCCTAAGATATTCTATTGAGAAAGTGGTTAAGGAAATTCTATTAACAAGACGATAAGAGCCTAAGTGGACATGTATTTAAGTGGATACACCGGACCCCCTCGTCCTTTAGGAATTTTTCTTTACTCATCTATCATAAGTAACCTTGGTCATAAGTTCAAGGACTTGTGTTAATTGGTACTACTGCCAAGATAACAACAAGTGGACTCTTAGTGTAACACATAAATAATATCATATAGTTGATTATTGTGTGATTTGTCTTATAGACTTATTGATTAGTGTTTCACTTTCAGTTACACATGACTAGGGGAAATATCACAGTACCAGCCGCTCATAGAGAGAAAATCGGATAAGTTTGATGGAGTAAACTTCAAATAGTGGTAGAGCAAAATGTTATTTTATGTAACAATACTGCAGTTGGCTACGTATCTCAAGGAAGATCCTCCAGATCCTGTGGGGGAGAAATGGAAACAATCAAGCAACTGTGAGTTGAGACATAGTCGTGAGGTGACTTCTATGTCTATAATTGTTTCATTTAGCTGCTTGAAGTCAAACATCATCGAGATCGTTCACCTTTTTTTATTTATACATATAGGGCTTGGTGCCATTGATGATCATTTTGATCTAATCCTTCTTTGATGGTCTTGTAAGTATATTCAGTAGTTGGCTTCTCCAGCGGTCTGTATAGTCTTTGACACTTTCCTATTTTTTTCTGCTTGGTGTTTTCCAAATCACGGAATGACAAATCAATCTCCACATCTGTAACATATTTATTGAGGAAGGGCTCCGTTAGTGTCTTCCAGTCATCCTTTATCATATTTTCAAAGCTGTGGTACCATGCCATTGATGCTCATTCAAGAGATATCCCAAACATCTTCAAGACCTAATGCTTGGACATTACAGTAGCACTTATTATGGAC
Organism: Zanthoxylum bungeanum; assembly: GCA_019454045.1. Lineage (NCBI taxonomy): Eukaryota > Viridiplantae > Streptophyta > Magnoliopsida > Sapindales > Rutaceae > Zanthoxylum > Zanthoxylum bungeanum. The sequence continues at coordinate 64,155 of SKCR01034498.1, forward strand.
ACGTACTGGTGGAGATGAACTTTTGGATCCCCATTCCATTGAACTTCACCAAGTTTGACATCTTGAACTCGCCAGGTAGTTGTTTTTCGAAAGCCAGTGCGTCGTAATCCAATAGATCTTTATGTGTCTCCTTAATCTTTTGGGCAACCGATTCTATTTGCTCTTTTAACTTTGGGGGTTCGGATTCAGTTTGAGAATTGGCCATTTTATCTGCAGCATATTCTGTCATGTCTTTATCATAATCTAGAGTGGGGATTTCTTTTGCCACATTATTCTCAGGCTCATTATGCCTCTCATTGCTTGGTTCAGTCCTTACCGCTTAGGGTGCCTTCAAATTAGCTATAGCATTGACCAAGCTCTGCAACTATTATGTAATCTTGTCCATTTGGCTTCTAATCGATATATGTCGGAACTCTTGCCGTTGGCCATCTCCAAGCTTGTCATTTGACCTCTGACTAGTCTTCATTTTCTCTAATCCAATGGGTCGCTATTATGACTTAATCCACAACGTGTTAGTGTTCCTAGAACATTCCAATGATCTATTAAGAATGATTATGTGTGAATAAGATAATTAAAAGGTGCGGAAATGACTTACAATGATCGGATTTGAATTTCAAAATTTTATGTTGTGATGTTGAAGTTCCAAGCTTTAAGTGTTGATTCCACCTTGAGTTAGTTTCCCTATCACATTAGTAAACTCCTTGAAGTGCTATCTTGATTCATTTTGCATCAAAATCAAAGAGAAGAGAGAAGTGAGTGCGCGCCCATTTTAGGGTTTATGGTGTTTGTGTTTTGCTTGTGTGTTGTTGGAAGAGAGAGACATTTGGTTTTGATAAAGGGTTTTTACCCTTTTCACCCAAAACCAAGTAGTTGGGGTTTTGGTTTCACCTAAACCAAAACCAAGTGGTTGGAAAGTAAATAGTTTTGGCATAAATGCCAACCACTCTACAACCACCACTTCACACATGTGAAGTGAGCCCCACCTTTTGAATTTAAAATTTAAAAGGTCTATACGAATATTTACGCGGCTCGGATCCGTTCAATCCAACTAAATGAATTTTCATCGCTAAATAATTAAATCTAATTTAATTAAATAACGATGCCTCGCAAATATATTACGAATGTCGTTTACGAATTAATTCTAAATTAATCTGTTCGCTCGTATTAAAGTCCGACTTTAATTTCGTATTGAAATCTAATTCCAATTAATATATCCGATATACTAATTTTAGCCGATATAAAATAAATTAAATAGAAAAATCCAATTTAACTATTAAATTTATTTTACCGATTAATTCCAAATTAATCGGGTTCTCACGTTCTCTCTCTTCCGAACCCATCTAATCCCAGATTAAATAATACCTCAATTAATCCCAGATTAATTTTCTTTCTCTTAATTAATCCCAAATTAATTTTAATTCGAGTCAACTGTCATTGGTGAATCTTTGGGAAGCGACCCAAGAGACCCCTGGATATGTTGGCAGAAAATCCGGTTATCGGACTATCCGATTAAGTGCATACCTCGTACCACGTGCTTACCGATTTACAAGACATGGTTGGCTTTTAGCAAAGCACCGTGCCTACCCAATTCTCCAGAAATATTCTTTAAGGAATATATAATATTTTTCCAGGCGTAATAGACGTAGTATTGTGTATAGTGATCCAGTATCTGATGTCACATGTAAGGTTTGGGGCTAGAGTAGTGTCTGCCCCGTACGAAGCATATATCGGATCACAAGCAACTAGTCTATTTAATCAGATAATCATGACCTTGTCATTATCCCGATAGTTGTAACACATTACAGTACCAGTTCTGTATCCCTACGTGATCATCATCTCCATATGACTGAAGTGATACTTCCATCTTGACATCCACCCCAATACCTACGATTCTCAATAAACCTAGAAAAGGCGTGCACAAAACCTGTTAAGTCCTGGACGACCAAAATCAAAGCGTATTGATTGTCGCAAGTATTAGCGATGCAAGTCTCAGGTTAAGACCAAATACACCTACCCTGATTTGGATTCTTATAGACACATAGTCATACTACCAATGGGATTTCGAGGGGTCTATCCAAAGCGAAGCTGTTTCCGTACCATCGGTAAACACGACCTCCTATCACACTTGCATAAGTATCCAATACTTAAATATATGAGAACTATGTTGTTATGCTCCCACAACTCGCACAAGTGCAATACTAGTCTATTCCGTATTATCGATGTCCAGTTTCGATAATACTACGACTATGGATATTTAATGATTAAACCTTAGTGGATTGATACTATCTCATATCTTATAATCCGGAACTAATCATAAGGACTTTTATCATTTATATATATTCAAGTAATCTAATTACAAAATGATAAAATAGTAATTTTCATTGTCACATAGTTAATTTGTACAAAAACCACAATGTCTTTTACAAATAGTGACGCTATGGGTCATAATTGTCTAACACAACGGGGTCACCATGATACATGTATGCATACCATGCATAGATTATATGAAAGGTATGCTCAAATATTAGCATATATCCTTCCAACCTTATCCTCCTACTCACGTGGTAACTCCAATGCCTTCCATAGATTTAGCTTAACAAATGTACCAACAGAGGGTATACAGACTCATATGCTAAAAGAGGTAAACCTTTGACTACCTCGATAATTTTCCATCTCTAAAAGACAAAGGTCACCCATTTGCAAATGACTAAACCTAATATGAGAATCGTATCATTGTTTAAAAATGATGAATTGGAACCTTAATAATCACGGTTGTCGGGGATGGGCTCTGAAATATTTAATAACGTCCAAATGGGTCAAAAGTAGGCTTACCATTTTAAATGAAAGCTAGTGCATGTATCAAACTCATGTGTTTAGGACACTCGGGCTATAATCAAATATTTGAGCCCATTAAAGTTTTCATACAAGTTGGCCCATCGACATTTCAAAGTGTTCAACCAAATTATCATGAAACACAAACTTTTCCTAGTGAAACGCCCTACAAGTTTGCACTCCACGGGAAAAAAAAGGGTTAAACAATTTTAAACGGTTAGAGCCCAAAGACAAGCATTAAGAAGGCTTATTCCTATAGGAAAGCAAGTATGGGATTACATGTGGGCTTGATCTAGGGTTCAGGCTTAGACTCCCATCGGTGAAAGCTTTTTTATAATTAGGTCTCCCCACATAAAGGATCAATCGACCAATAAACACACTTTTTTTTAAACCTATAGGTACGTGCCAACAAGTAATGGTTATCATCCCATAAAAATCCATCACCTTGAGTGAAAATAATTTCACGATATGTAACACTATCGGGGTTTGAAAGGTATATAAAAGAATGAAGACATGGTTAACCTCAATTTCGCCATGAATACTACAATGTATTTTTCTCATGGTCGATTCTCTACCCTAGTGTAGTCGCCATCTTTAGGAGCGAAGCGGGATTTACCATTATCCCTATGATGCCGGTGACCACGATACTATTGAGATCATAGCCCATATAGAGTATGGAGAATCCACGAGGGACTACCCGGAGAATAAATGAGTAGCCAGACAGTATAAGACACAGGGAATGTTTTAAGACTGCTTTACATCCCTCGCAAGGTCCAACTTTAAACCTGTTGGGTTCTGAATAGTCCCTTACTGATGCTAGTATAATATCCAAGTTTGAAAAGACACAAAGTCATGTCTTTATAATGTAGAATCAGACAATGACAATTTAAATAATAAATGCAATAACAAAGAAAACACAACTTAGAAAGTTACAAATATGTGAATTAAATATGTCAAAATACACGTCTCACTGACTGGCTTCGTAGAGGCCTGGCTGGACATATTTGATTTGTTATTGATGTCCCGTCAGACATAGTTCATGTCTGGCCAGATTTTCATTATAAACCATAAGAATGAAGGATGAACAGTACAACTAATAATAAAAATACATAATAATGATATCATAATAGTATGTACAGACATTGTTATTTATCGTGGATGTTCGACCGGACATATGTCAGGCCTGGCTGAATTTTCTCGATAAACTAGGAGCAATAACCGACATAGAATTCATACATAATAAATATACAACATATTAATAGTAAAACCTAGAATAATAGTTAGCAAGATAATAACAAGTAAAATGAGGTACATATCTCACCGGCATGGATTCGTAGAAGCCCAGCCGGATATTGTTTCACATTAAGTATTTTGGTTGGATATACAATTAGTTTGGTCAGACATTTTCTTTTTTTTGGTCATGGAGGTTGAGTATCTCGAGTGCAGACTATATTACCATCCATTCAGAATTATCCATGAAATTTATGTATGGATTTCCATCTTATATAAAAAAGGGGAAAAATCATATACGACCAAATATATTTTTAACTTGTGTATGTCCGGTCGGATGTGAATCAAGTCCGACCGGACATACATTGTTTCAGGATAATATTGTAAAACAAATGGAAATAGTGATAAGGGTGCCCTCAGGTCGTACCTTATGTGTATTTGGCTCATATGACACATTTGAAATTTGGACAGCTGCTGATGTAGGAGCTAAGCGAGGTTTACAGCTATGCCTATGAAGTCAGTGATCACAGCACTATTGGGCTCGCAGTCTGTAAATAGTATAATCAGTCCATGATGAACTAACTGGAGAATAAAGGAGTCGCCATCCAATATAGGACATTGGGAATGATTTAAGGTTACATTACACCTCCCGCAAGGTCCGACCTTAAACCCGTTTGGGTTCGGAATGGTCCATTACTGATGCTAAAATAATATTTAGGTTTAAAAGAGAATCCACATAACAACATTTTTAAGGGCACACATTAGCGCATATATGGGTAATAAAAGAGTAAATTAATAGATATAAATATCTAGTAACAGTGAATATCGAGAAGTAATAATACAACACGCATTAAACGAATCATAATACATATCGAAACCTCGCTAGATAAATTTTTTACATACTTAATGTCCATATATTTTTATAAATGTATGGCTGAATCACATTAATCTCTGGCCGGATATGATGTGTAAGGGAGAAACGCAGAACCATGTATGGAAACAAATAACAGGGGTATGAAATTCTTGAAACCAGTAACTAAAAAGTGAAAGATCATGCATAACGCTAATTATGATAATAATAAAGTGATAAAACAATCAAAGTAGTCACACAACTGTGATAAAAGCAATAAAAAGACATCTGTAACTGTGTCTAAGTGGTACATGAAGTTGTATCCCGAGTGTAGACTATATTACCGTCCATCCGGAATCGACTATGGAATTTATATCCGGATTTCCATCTTATATACCACATAGAAGCAAATATAGATGCTCGAATGTAGCCAATTAAATGGCCGGATTTTCTGTATGATAATTGTATGTCCAGCCAGGCATACAGAAAGTCTGGTCGGACGACATCAGAATAACATTAAATAAAATATGGAGTTTAAGGTTTGGGAGCCCTTAGGTCTTACCTTGAACGTAACTTGGCTCCGAAAACACATTTAAAGTTTAAGGATTATGGGATCCCTTGCTGGTTAAGGTTAATGTGTTTTTTGTTGTTTTCTTTTTACGTTTCCAAAAACATCTCTCAAAAGACCCCATTATTTTTATATGCTTTTGTAGGAAACACTTTCATTTCGTAGCAGAAATAGTTTAGGCATACAGATCGGACTTGAACCCTTTGAATTACCGAATGTTACTGCCACCACCACTGAATTTTTACTTCAGTTTTAGATAAATTCCAGCCCCGAAATAGCCCCAGAACAGTCCCTGAATAACCGACCAAAAACTGGACTGTTTTGGACACGATTCGCACCCAACGCACTGCAGAAATAACCACTGAAATACGTGGGCTATGGCTTTGTTTTAGTTCTGATTTTTCACTTGAAAAAACCCCAACACAACCCCAAAATACCACAAAATATTCCCCAAAAAAACTGGACTAAAACGGAAACCAAACCGAGTTTCGTTTCATCAAGTAAAAGAGCAGTAGTGAGCAAAACAAAGCCCCACTACCGAGTACAATAAGAATAAGAAGAAGATGATTATTTATTCGACACCACAAAGTTTTCCGAACTATATCTCTTTAACAACAGAAACTTGTGTGGGCAAGACTTACAAAATAATTCCTAAACATTTTAGAGATTTAATCACACTTGGTATTTATTTTTGATATCTTTTTTTTTCTTTCTTTTGGTTTTTCTCAACTTTTGAGAGAGAATGAACAAGAAGAAGATGGAGGCTAAAGTTATAATGAATGAATTTTTCAAAAAGAAAAAATAAATCTTCTTTTTATACCTATGGTTATTTGTTTCCAAAACAAAAAAAATCCCTACCTATTCCATCTTGAAAAAACCGGCCAAGGGGGGAATTTTCATTTAATTTTTTTCATTTAATTTTGTAACACCAAAGTCAGTTGCCATAAAGGAAAATATGTTACAAAATTAAAGGTGTAATTACCTTTCAAAAAGTGTAACCACCAAAATTAAGTCAAGGGTTTCCAAAACCCAATAATAGGAAATTTCAACTTTAGCCTTATTAAATTATATCAAATATAATTTAATTTTATTCATTTAATAATTATCATATAATTATTAAAACCATATATTAACTTTTAATATATAGTTCCAAGTATGAAAAATAATATTATTAATCATATTAATAATATTTATACATATGTGAGTATATAATTGGATTATCCAATTATACTAAATCTGCTATAATATAATGAGCTAGCACGAGACCAAAAGGACCTCCGGTTCTGAGCTCTAATAATCTCGAAATATTAATTAAGCTCTTAATTAAATATTCCGAATTATTAACTCCGGTTATTCCACTAAAAACCCGAAGTTGCACTCTCGTTACCGTAGATGATATATTAAGCCGAACCAAGTCGGTGTCCATCGATATAGTCATTACATATAGATTAACACTTCACAAGTATCTCGTAATTAGAGCCGGGTCATAATGTCCGCTATACCCCTCTAATTATTTTTACCTTAAGTGCCATTGATTCTCTAATGAACGATTTACTCATAACCATTATGAATTTTAATCTTTCTTTTCGTAATAGAAAGACTTGAGTTATCTAACCGTTCAAGTACCGAATCAACCCTTAAGAAATATACTCTTTTACTTCTCACAAGAAGGAGTGAACTCCATATCTATATAAAACGTTCCCAGCTACACAACATACCATGCCCCCAAAGTACGTAGCTATTGGTTGGGACTGCTACACTAACCTCACTTTTATAATTCAAAGGACATAGCCTGCCATGCAGGAGTTCGTAGTACACTCAGGATTAAGATCAATCCATATATGACCATCTAGTAGATCGAAATGACTTTTTTGTTTAATGGATATTATAAGAATTTCATTTCCATCTAGGTCTAGTCATATATGATCATATCAAACAAAGTGCCTTCATTCTCATATCTTTATATGGACGATCCCGGATCAAGATCGCCATATAAATATAGAATGGACCGCAACTATAGATAAACCACAAACAAAGTACTCGCTTTATTTTCTCTTTATGGACTATTTAAGATTACTAACTTCATACTTAAATCCTCTTATGTATGAAACTCATACACTAAGTCTGAAGGTACATAAGTAATCTAGGGTATTCAAGATAATTTATAATATGCGAAAATAAAACAAACATTTTGATAAATGAATAATGCATCATTTTATTTCAAAACACATAAAATCATTTACTTTACATGTAGCACTAGGGCATAAATCCCAATAATCTCCCACTTGCACTAGAGCAAATAGAACATGTTACGTAATCCTAGACCATCTATATGTCCTTCAAACACTTTAGCCGACAAGGTCTAATGTAAATAGATCAGCCATGTTCCTTGGAATTTCCTCTATATATGCTTTTCCTTCTTGTGGCTTCTTGGTTCTTTGAATTTTCCACTGCACCTACTATTATCGTAATAAAGTGTGAGTGGTTTATTCATATCCGGAACAACTTCCAGATCTCCAAAGAATTTTACGGAGCCAGACTGCTACCTTAGCTGCTTCATAAACGGCTACATACTCAGCCTCCATGATGGAGTCTTCAATGTAAGAATGCTTTACACTCCTCCATACTATTACCCCACCACATAGGGTAAACACTGATCCAGATGTTTATTTCCTAGAATCGACATCTGTCTGAAAATCAGAGTCCATATATCCCTTTAGGATCATATCCTTACTGGAATACACAAGCATATAATCTCTCGTTCTCTTAAGATACTTGAGAATATATTTCACAGTCACTCTGTGATCCAATCCTAGGTTCGACTGAAACCTACTAACTACTCCCACTACAAAACAGATGTCCGGTCTCGTGCATAACATAACATATATGAGACTATCAACTGCTGAGGCATATGTGATATGTCTCATTTCCTCAATATCTTGAGGTGTCTTAGGAGACTGTTTTTTTGACAAATGAATTCCATGCCAATAAGGTGGGTTTCCTTTCTTGGAATTCTGCATCCTAAATCGCACAAGGATCTTGTCGATATAGGATGTCTGAGACATAGCTAACAGTTGTTTCTTGAGATCCCGAAATATCTGAATCCCAAGAACATAACTAGCCTATCCCAAATTTTTCATTTGGAATTGGTTAGCTAGCCAGGTTTTCACATCTAATAATATCTTTACATCATTCCTAATGAGTAAAATATTATCTACGTATAAAAAAAAAAACTACCTTCCCATCAATGACGCGCTGTATACATAAGGCTCATCGACCTTCTGTTTAAAATCATAAGACTTAATAGTGGTATAAAATCTTATATTCTAAGATCGAGATGTCTGCTTAAGTCCATAAATGGACTTTTGCAGCTTGCAAACCTTTTGCTTTTGACCTTGGGCTATGAACCCCTCTAGTTGTACCATATAGATACTCTCATCAAGATTGCCATTCAAGAATGCAGTCTTGATGTCCATTTGCTAAATTTCATAGTTATAATATACGGCAATAGACAGAAGAGTGCAGATGGATTTGAGCATGGCTACTGGCGAGAAAGTTTTCCCATAGTCAACTCCCTCTTTCTGGGTATAACCCTTGGCCACTAGTCTAGCTTTGAAGGTTTTTACTTCCCATCTGCTCCCTTATTTCTCTTGTAGATCCACTTGTAACCTATAGGTTTCACACCATCAGGTTGGTCTACAAGTTCCTAGACGAGTTGGAGTACATAGACTTCATCTCTAGGTTCATGGCTTTGAGCCATTCCTCTTTATCAAAATCATCTATTACACTACGATAGGTCAATGGATCATCTATACCATCGCTGGATGAGACAACTTATGCCTCTCCAACTCTAAGATATTGATCAGGTTTTCGTACAACCCTCCCACTACGTCGAGGTGGTAGATCATTATGATGAGCTTGCATCTGAAGCTCAGATATTGAAGGTGTTATGTATTTGTCAACTATTGTTGACAATAGTGTGCTGGTCAAACTAGCAAGTAACTCATCGAGTAATATTTTACTTCAAGGTTTGAACTCCCTCATATAATCCTCTTCTAGAAACGTAGTATTTGTCAATACAAACACTTTGTTATCATCAAGACTATCGAAGAATCCACCTCTAGTCTCCTTAGGATAGCCTACAAATAGGCACACTTGTGAATGTGGCTCCAACTTTGTAGTCTTATTCTTCAGCACATGTGCTGGACACCCCCATATATAAAAATGTTGCAAACTAGATTTACGACCACTCCATAACTCTAGGGGAGTCTTAGGAACAAACTTAGATGGAACTACATTAAGGTTATGCATTGCAGTTTGCAGTGCATATCCCCATAACGAACTAGGTAGTGAGCTATAACTAAACATAGATCTCATCATGTCTAGTATGGTTCGATTTCTCCTTTCTGTAACACCATTTTACTTTGGTGTTCCAGGTACTGTGAGTTGGGATACTATCTCATGATCAACTAAGAATTCCTTGAAATCTCTATCAAGGTATTCTCCTCCACGATCTGATTGTAGAGTTTTGATTGTTTTACCTAACTGGTTCTCAACCTCAGCACGATACTCTTTGAACTTTTCAAAAGTATCTGAATTGTGCTACATTAGGTAAACATACATATACCTAGAATAATCATCAATGAATGTGACGAAGTATTCATAACCACCTCAGGCTCTTACATTCATCGGTCTGCAAACGTCTGAATGTATTAGCTCAAGTGGTTGACTAGCTCTTATACATTTTCCAGTAAAAGGTCTCTTAGTCATTTTCCTTCTAAACAGGATTCCAGACTGGTAAAGTTCTGAGCTTTAACTGGTTTAAGGCTCCGTTCTTTATCAATAAGTCTATCCGGTCAATGTTGATATGACCAAGTCTAAGATGCCACAGATGTGTGTCATCGTGAGAAATCTTTTCCGTTTAGTTTTAGGTTTCTCAACCTTAAATATTTCATTATTTGAACAATAACTTATGTGTTAACGGTCTTAACACATACAAGTTATCTCCTAGTTTCCTTGGCATATAGATAATCCATTTTTGAAATAATAACTATTATTATTAGATAAAATGATAACTATCATGAAATAGTTTTGAAACAGAAATTAAATTTCCATGACAAAACAGGACAAACACCACTTTGTTTAAATTCAAATAATTTTTATTTGAAAAAAATAAAAACTGATAACTCCCACTGCTTTACTGAAACAACATCCTTTGTCCTGACTCTCATAGTAAAGTTACCTTCAGCAAGGTCTTTACGTATATCAAGTAGCTATACCTTTAGCCATCCCTATGCTATTCTTCTTTATCTTTGCAAATTTTGAAGACTCGACAATATTTACCTCAGCACTGGGCTTACGAGGATCCGCAAACATGGACTTGTAGTGGGTGAGCTCATTAACCAGTTGGGTCAAAGTAAAAGTCAACTTATTCATAACATAGTTGCTTTTAAACTGCAGGAAACTCTTCAGAATTCCATAATCATGGTCACCTGGCTACGCTCGTCAATACGAGCTCCATGGGTTTCATCAGTACTGAGATAGTCCATCATCCTCAAGACGTTCTCTCGAAATGATGTCTTATCCTTCATCCTAGCAGTCATCGTTGAGACCATGGCCTCATGACGTTGAAGCTCTGAAAGCTGCCCGAATATGCCCTGCAATGACTCCATTTGAGATCCTGAAGCCATAGGTTCATGTTTCGCAGAAAGAACCTCAGACACCCCTGCTAGCAAGTAGCAGTAGGCTTTCTCATTTCCTGCGACCTATTTCTGGTAGGTATCCCACATAGCTTGGCCAGTATTTCTGGTCGGCTCGGGATGACACTCCTCCGTCAGGATAAACTTTAGATTTTCGTAGACCAGGATAGCATTCATGTTACTTTTCCACTTAACATAATTTTCTCCCGTTAATTTATCATTTGAGAGTATGGAAATAATCGGAGAAACTATGACTGAAAAATAAAATAAATATGCATTTAACATTCATTCATTGTATATTAAAATCATCAAATAATTTTGGCATAAAATTAAATATGATGCATGAACTATGAATAACGAATTAGAAACCTAAGAGAATTATTATGCCACGGAAATCTATCATCCTATAAGTAAGTGCCGCCATAAGGTAGGTCAAGTACTTGCATGATAGATCGAGACAATCTCAATCGATTAATATATGCAGGAATAACTCTTATTCCTATATTAAACAACTACCGTTTGATTCGATCAAGGAATTTCATTAACAGTTAATTATTCCTTTGTGAGTGTGATCCGCCGTTTCGGGACCCTTAGACTTAGCTAGTGAAGTACCACCGTAGGGTAGGTCAGTTCACCAGATATAAATAGAATCTCTATCCTCTCGAAACCCGAACTTGATATTGACCTAAAATGGACACCATCCGTAGAGGGACGAAAACAAAGCCGTCTCGAGTCGCCTTTTGAATCTCACATTTTCGGACTAACAACAGAGATCGCGGGATATAGTGTCGTATATCCCTCTCTACTCACTATTTTGAGTTTAATGTTTCTATTTAAAAAATATCTAATATTTTATTTTTGCTAGTGTGAATAAATTTATGGCGGCTAAATCATAATTTTTATTTACACTAGTTCACCATTAGTGACCTAGCCAATTTTAACTTTTAAAATTTATCTCACTAATGTCCATTAGTCTCTACTAATTATTTTACTCTATTAAACTAATTTAATTGGAGTAATATTAGTGAACTATCATATTTTAACTCTTAAAATACTAGACACTAATAAATTTAAAATTTTTGGAATTCTAAAATGGTCAAGGTTTTAATTAAACATTTTTAATAAATCTTAGTGAATTATAAAATCCAATGGTACGTGAAATTGTATCCCGAGTGGAGACCACATTATTGTCCATTCAAATTCGGCTATGGAATTTATATCTGGGTTTCCATCCTATATACCAATGGAATTTATTATGCACTAATTAAGCCCAACATATTAGAATTCAAATTTTAAATCTTAAAACCAATTAATTAATTTTCCCATGCATATCATATTCTAATTTAAACACTTTAAATCACATAAAATCATATTTCATCTCTATAATGATAATGCATCTAAAACATGTTATGGCATGTGAAATGCAAGAGTAGGCACCCAAAGCTATATGACATGTTATTCAAACAATTCGAATTAAATATACATATAATCATAAAAAAAATATTTTGCATTGACAGGGCTCTAATTTTTCCCTATACTAATATTATTAGTACAAAAATACCCAAGGCATCCCTTGGTCTTCAAAATATGCTCCAAGGTGGTGTTGGCTCCTTTGCGACTTCGGTTCTCCAAATTACAATAATTGAAATATTTTACGTTGGAAAAATTAAATACAACAATTGTAAACAATGGTCTTATTGCCTTAATTCCAAAAAAAAAAACCTACATAAAAATAAGAGCCAGAAAAATTTACGATCAATGCAAAATCCATTCATCACATGAAAAAAATAATCATTCATCACATTAATATATTTTGTACCTACTCATCTAAACATGCATATCAATATTTATAACTCATATAAATATATTAACAATAAATTTAAATGAAAAAAAGAAGGGTTAAGAACACTTTTCAACATTGCTCTCGATGCCAATTATAGGAAACGCTTTCCTTACGCAGCGGAAACATCTTAGGCACAAGGATCAGACTTGAAAATTTTTTCTGCCCTTTTCATTTAATTACTGAATGCTACTGCCATACCCACTTTCATTTCACTTCGATTTTAAACAAAATTCCAACCCCAAAACAGCCCCAGAACAATCCCCGAATAGCTCTGAATAGCAGGATAAAAAACTGGCCAGTTTTGGACCCGATATGCTCACAGTGCACTGTCAAAACAACCCTTGAAAAACGCGGACAGTGGCTGTGTTTTGGTTCTGATTTTTCACTTGAAAACAGACCCAACACAGCCCTAAAAAACTGGATCAAAACGAAACCAAACCAAGTTCCGTTTCACCAAGTAAAAGGGCGGCAATGAACAATAATAATGCTCACTGTCGTGAACCACAAGAAAGAAATGAAGATGAAGATTTGTTCGACACCACAAGTCTTCCGAACTATATCTCGTTACCAACGAAAACTTTTGTGGGCAAGACTCACATAAACAATCCCTAAACTGTTTAGAGATAAAGTCACACAACAACTTCTGTTATTTTATTTTTATTTATCTTTTATTCTTCTTTTGTTTTCTCAACAACTTGAGAGGATTTAGAGAAGAAGAAGATGGAGGCTAAGGTTAGAATGAGAGGCTTAGGTAAAAAGAAAAATAAATCTTCTTTTTATCATAGGGTTAATGTTTTCAAAACAAACAAATCCCTTCCCATTTTCTATCTCAAAGAATCGGCCAAGCAAGAGATTTTTTATTTAATTTTGTAACAATTATATTAACTTTCATAAAGTAAATATATGTTACAAAAATAAAAATTTAATACCTCATTAAAAGGTTTAACTTCCAAAATAATGCCAAGGGTTTCCAAAACCCAAAAATTAGAAATTCCAACTTTAGCCTTATTAAATTATATAAAATATAATTTAATTTTATTCAATTAATAATTATCATATAATTACTAAAACTATATATTAAATTTTAAGATACAGTTGCAAGTGTGTAACATCCCGCCTAAGCCAGGATATTACCGGTAGGAGACAGGCTAATCCTGACTCTATAAGCCTCAGACTTTGACGAAATTTCCGCATGACCTATGCTGAAAGTCACGCAACTTGGATCAAAGTCCAACACCTCTATACAACCTATAGGGCCCAAACATATAATATAATACTAAAACAATAAACTTCAGACATAATACTATTGGACTCCATGCCCGAAAATACGTATAAATAAAAAACTTTTACAACTCAACCTATACAACTTAAATTCTTTACTGCTAGACTTATACAATTTATACCCCCCAAGATCTGGTGACTGCCTAATTACAACACTGTTATCCGGCTCCTCAAGCTCTGGTGTCTGGGTCGACCGATTAGGTCACCAACCTGTAAAACTCAAACATTATTGGGTTGTGAGTCATAAGACTCGGTAAGTAACTATGCTCATTCCTTGAGCATCAAACAAATACAAAATCTGAGTCCAGATTCTATTATAACCTAGGCTGTCTATATGACCATGCAAATATATTTATACTGAATCTAAACTAATTATCTAATCTTTCCCCGTTTTGCAAACATGTTTCTTGTTATTGATTTTCTTTTATCTGATCACACATATTTCTTAATCCCGTTTGCTATTTTCATAAACATCCACATTATATACATCAAACCTCTATATTACTAACAATCGCATCAAACCCATCATGCTTCCGCTATGCTACTCTAATTTCTCTTTACTTTCTTGTAAACTCAGAGCTAATCTGGATTGGGTAATCACCATAACATTCTTTCTTTAACTTCCTTGAAATATCATCAAATCGGTGTTCTAAAATATTTATTCCTATTAAACATTCACATATAATTATGTATATGAAATAATGCTACCATGTATTTATGATTAACAAAATACTCATTCCATGTAAACATACAATATATACAAACATCAGTCTTATATCCATATAAATGTAATCATACTATCATGTATTAATATCAACTACATGCATCTCAAATGATTTTCTAGGATATATGATCTATATGCATAACTTACTTTATCATGCCATGCTTTTATAAAGTGCGTATTGAAAATTTTTCTGAAAAATTGTTTTCTGAAAATTGCTTCCCGAAACTCTTTATAAAACCTATTTTTCTGGAATACTGTTTTCTAAAATCTATTTCCAAAAACTATTCATTTGAAAACTGAAGTCTTTGTCTGAAATCTGTATCTCTGAAAACTGAAATCTGAAAAACTCAAAACTGCTCTATGTCTAGGAAACCGACTCAACTGGACATGTCTGAGAATAATCACCGGGTCTCTAAACTGATGACGCCCAGGAAAACGACTCAACTATGCATCTCTGAAACTGGTGGTGCCCTACGCCTAGGAAAACGGCTCAATCGAATGTAGAGCTCTATGTCTAGGAAAACGACTCAACTAGACATAGCCACCACTAGAGTCCAGGTACATGAACCTAAGCCGTCATCCTGACTCTCTACATGTGCACATGTACTCTGAATCTGTCAATTCCAACTGTATCTCAAGTTGCATACTGGGGTGAGTTTTTACCTCATGCCCAAAAAACCAGAAAACCATATTTTGTATCTCAAAACTGTAAGAAACATTTTCTGAAACACTTTTCTTTCAAAACATTTGAAACTTTTCTTTAAAACACTTTGAATTGAGAATCTTTCCTAAATTCAACTCAATTCCTGAAAATATTAACACACATATATGCACATTCATTTCTTATGCTTTCACTTGCCATAGCCATACTTTATTATATACTTATTTTATATTGTCATATATGTACATGCATTCATTCATGCATACTTATGACACATTGAAATCATTCATATACATGCACATTCTGCACACACACAAAACTTATCTTTATATTGATAGACATATATATGCATACATTCATGCATGCTTATAAATTAATGACATATGTATTATATTCCTTACCTGTTTTCATCATACATGCTCAAACCAAAAAGACTTACTACTATAAAACACATCTCAACACATTTCCTCATACTAACATAATAACCAAGAGTTTTTATTTTCTTTGGATCTATTCATTCTCACCAATTTCTCTATACAAGACTTAATGGATTCTTCGTAACTCAAACCTTTCATCCTCGCCTAACATTCATCCTGAATTTTAATTTCATTAATTCTTTTTTTTATTAACTTCTATTGAAAAATGGCCAAGCTACCTTGAGTTTCTAGATTTAGAATTCCATTCTCACTCTCTATTCTCTATATAAATATTAAAATCATTTAGATCTTTTGCAACACCAATATTCTGTTGATAAAAATACATCTTGATTATGTGTTTAAATATAAAATGCCTAGTACAACCTATAAATACTTCAATCACACCACACTTATATTTTACACATGGAAAAACAAAAATCCAAAAGCACACTTGTAACTGAGTCGGAAAATTATTCAATAGTTAACACTAAGAAATTAGTTTTCAAAAGAAATACAGAAAGATTATAAATACTCAATGATACATGTAATTGCATCAGAAGCTTTCATTGGATCCTAAAGAATCAGTTTGCGCATAGTAGAAAAGAAGAAAAATAAGAACTCTCACTACCTTTTTATTAACATCAATTTTGTATAGCGAAAATGAAAACTCATCAATAGTTTGTAGGTCATGGAGGCCTACCGCATCAATTTTCTATAGAACTAAATATCATTTTAACATGTGAAATTACAGACATGTGTGTTAGAACTTAGAAGTCCACGTAGGGGTGTCTAATGAACAAGTAACATATTTTAAGACTTCCTAAGTTGAAAATTGACATTAAACAACTTAATATTATTTCTTGTTTTGCAATTATCCTCAAGGAAATCATCATCCTTCACTACTGACATACAATCTAGTCATCCACGTGCATCACAATGATTCAATTCGCAATACCTATTGAAGTTGAAGTAAAGCATGAACTTGCATAGCTATGATCTTTTATTTTCAAGAACACATACATACCGTAGCAAATATCATTTCTTTACACTAACAACAACGCTTAATCTGCAATTGTGCTCATCAATAAGGCAACCATTCAATTCAATCATCTGTGATAATTATTATTATTATTATTATTTTTTAAAATTCACAAATCCTAACTTAATTCTTCCAATTTCTGAAAGTCCCTAAAACTTTTTAACATGCTTGAAATCCAGTTATTGAACCAATTTTCAAAAATCAAATCAAAACCTCAAAAGAATCAAATGCAAACAATTCAAGGAAATCATTGCATAATGTACTTACCGGTTATATCTATGAGTGAAATCAAAAATCCAAGCCAAATCCCTATTCGTTTTCTTCTTCTTTCAGTCAGCACTCTTTGTCTTTTCTCTATTTCTATTCTCTCTCTCTCTACACCGCTCTTTCCCTTCTCTCTTTTCTCACTTTCTCGGTCTTCTTCTTCAGTTTTTGTTTTTCTCATTCTTTCTCGATTTTTTCCTCTATTTCTTTCTGCCTTGTTCTCGATTTCGCTTTTTTTTTTTGATTTCGTGTGTGCAATGTGTAAAACGTGTCTTTGTGTGTTCATTTTATGTAAGACACATTTGTTTAAAATGTATGTGTATTGTGTGTGACGTGTGTGTATTCAATATATAAGTGAGTAATAAATGTGTGAGGTAATAGCATAGTACACGCGTGTGTATACTAAAAATATCTAGGATATTTACTCTTGTGTGGTAAATCTCGATTTAGTCCCTCAAGTTAATTATTATTAATATTACAATTAATTTCTTGAAAAAAGATCTCATTTTACTAAAAAATAATCCTCGCGTTTGGATGCGGCCTCACGCTTAAAAAAATAAATAAAATAAAATCCTCATAAAAATGCTAAAATAACCTGGGTCGTTACAAAGTGTGACAAAATAATAATATTAATAATATTAATAATATTTATACCTTTGTGAGTATATAATCGGACTATCCAATTATACTAAATCCGCTATAGTATATCGAGTTATCACGATGACCAAATGGACCTACGGTTCTGAGCTGCAACAATCTCGAAATATTAATTAAGCTTTTAATTAAATATTTTGAATTATTAACTCCGGGTTACTCCACTAAAAATCCGAAGTTGCACTCTCGTTGCTGCAGATGATATATTAAGCCGAACCAAGTCGGTGTCCATCGATATAGTCATTACATATAGATTAACCCTTCACGAGTATCTCGTAATTACAGCCGGGTTATAATGGTCGATATACCCCTATAATTATTTTTACCTTAAATGTCATTGATTCTCTAATGAACGATTTATTCATAACCATTATGAATTTTAATCTTTCTATTCGTAGTAGAAAGACTTGAGCGCTCCAACCGTTCAAGTACCGAATCAACCCTTAAGAAAGATACTCCTATACTTCTCGCAAGAAGGAGAGAACTCCATATCTATGTAAAATGTTCTCAGCTACACAACAAACCATGCCCCCGAAGTACGTAGCTATTGGTCGGGACTGCTACACCAACCTCACCGTTGTAAATCAATGGACATAGTCTGTCATGCAGGAGTTCGTAGTACACTCAGGATTCATATCAATCCATATATGACCATCTAGTAGATCGAAATGACTTTCTTTGTTTAATGGATATTATAAGAATGTCATTTCCATCCAGGTCCAGTCCTATATGTTCACATCATACAAGGTACCTTCATTCTCATGTCTCTACATGGACGATCCCGAATCAAGATTGCCATACAAATATAGAATGGACCGAAGCTATAAATAAACCACAAACAAAGTACTCGATTTGTTTGCTCTCTATGGACTATTTAAGATTACTAACTTCAGACTTAAATCCTCTTGTGTATGAAACTCATACACTAAGTCTGAAGGTACATAAGTAATCTAAGGTATTCAAGATAATTTATAATATGGGAAAATTAAACAAACATTTTGATAAATGAATAATGCATCATTTTATTTCAAAACACATAAACTGTTTACTTTACATGTAGCTCTATGGCATACATCCCAACACAACCGATCATAGATGATGTCTTACCTTCAACTATTCTTTTGGATCTTTTGGGGTATGTTTCCCTCCCAGTATTGAACCTTATGACTTTCCCAAACTTTTCAGTGTGATCCCATAAGAGACTTATCAACAAGAGAACTCCAAGGATTTCATGGGACTTTCACTATATTTTCTCTCTCGAACTCTCTATTTTGATATCTCAGTTTGCTTATTTTTATAGGCTTAAGCAACATGATATTGATGAGATTAAAAATATAGAATAAATTCTGAATTAAATCCATTAGTAGTTTGACACAATCCAATTATTGTATTGGATAACTAGCATATGCACATGTTACTCCACGTTAGCCTGTCTTCTTACAACATATCAATATACGTCCAGCTAGATTTATGGTGGTTGGGTACTTCCGGCCGAAATTTTATGATGTCAGGCCTGAGCTTGGCTATTTTTTCGAATTCTCTGGAGTTTGTTTTCCTTATGGCATTTACCTTGTAACTTTCCAAACTTTCAAGTGGCGCCCCCATATAAGACTCATCATCAAGTTATACGTAAAAATATAATATCTACACAGTCATATTTTTAACAATAGTCACAATGTGATCATCAGTTAGGTAATTGATAATTTATTCATTGGTGTGTCTCAGTCACAATGTGACTATAAGTTGGGTGACTAACAACTTAGTTACGAGTATGCCTTAATCACATTACGACAATGCTTTTTTTAACCCACAGTCATAATGTGATTATCAATTAGGTGAATGTTATATTTATGACACCAGTCACATTATAACTGTATTTTTTAACCTATTATCACACAATAACTTTCAATTAAGAGTGTAAATCACAATCAGATTTTAAATCATAATTTGTAAAAATATATATGTTTAACATACATACCTACAACTTTCGTTAACAATCCTCTTTTAAATTTAGACTTAAGCAAGGTCAAAATTAACCCCAAAGTTTTTACATCACATATACTTCATATTGACATCGATCATAATCATATTTTTTATCTCAGTCACATCAGTGACTAAAAATTATGTCATACATGCCTCAGTCATATTACTTATCTTCAGTCACATCAATTACCTTAGTTACATTCATATTTTTACCCATAGTCACATTGTGATTATCAGTTGGATAATTGATAATTTAATCATTGGTATATTTCAATCACAATATGAATATCAGTTAGGTGACTGATAATTTTGTCATGAGTGTGCCTCAATCACATTGCAACTATGCTTTTTTAACCCATAGTCACAATGTGACTATCAATTATGTGATTGATTTTTTTAGTCATGGGTGTGCCTCAGTCACATTTGTGACCTCGGTCATATTATAACTGTATTTTTTTTTGCTTATAGTCACATAATTACTATCACAATTTGAAGAGTGTGTTTTTTTTTAATAATGGTCACAATTTGACTATTAGTTGGGTGATTAATAATTTAGTTATGAGTGCTTCAATCATATTTGTGACCTCAATCACATTGTGTCTATACTTCTTCTTTTTTAACCTACAGTCACATGATGATAGTCAAATAAGTGTGAGGCTGATTGTATATTTTTTTAGCAACATTCTTAATTTAACTATAATAGGTCTCCAATGGGCGTGATTTTTTAGTGTAAGATTGATGATATGGCCTTCAGTTCATGAGTTCAAATCTAGGAAGTGCATATCTTGTAAGAGTCTGGAACAGCCAGAGATTTTACTACTTCATTTAAGCTCGGGTCAGATGGTTTGGCAGCAGGGTTTCCTAAAAAAATTATAAGTGGTTTTATTCACATTCTAAAAATATATGAATTAATATTTAACGTGTATTTAAATTAAAAATAAGTACTTTCAAAATATAGTACTTAAGTTCAAATTTTAGGGAAGTTAAGGGAAAATATATATACATATATTTGGACTTGCCCATCCCCTTATCTTTTAAAGGAAAAAATAAAAAATAATTTTTTTTTTTTGCAAATGCAGTGCTGAAATTCAAATTTTAGGAAGTTAATGTTGGGGAATTAAGTGCTATTAAATGAAACTAACATGCATCAATCAAATCAAATCAGAAAACAATAATGGATTTAGATATACATTAATATACCAATATAAGATATAAAACCTAAACCTTAAGTATAAGAAAAACTTGGAAAATTGTATATGATGATTAAAAAATAAGTCTAAGTTGAGATGTCTCTGTCCTTAAGAACTTATTAGCCTCTGTCTTAGTGCTCTACGGATGCAATGTGGCTAACGTTCTCCCAGGATTCCTAGGATTCCTCTTGTTCAAAGGGCACTCATTAACAAGATCTTGACCTATAAAGAATGGTGGAAACTCTATTGACTCAAAAGAAAAGCCTTCTCTTAACTATGTATGAGACTTCTTGACCTATAAAGAATGGTGGAAACTCTATTGACTCAAAAGAAAAGCCTTCTCTTAACTATGTATGAGACTTCTAGTTTTTGTTATGGATGCTTAGAATGAACATGAAGTTTGACAGGCGTAAACACACACGTCACAAGCGCACGTATCGTTCAAGTAGTATAAAAATATCGACCCCATGAGGACTTAATTTCTACTATTGTTATAAATTATTGATACTATTTATTTATAGGAATCTAATTAAGGGAGAAGAGAATGATTACTTTTGATTGGTTGAATGTGGATTTGATAACTAAAATACTTAAAGATAGAAAAGAAAATACTAAGGAAAATAACAAAAGACTCAAAGATCTAGGGTTGTGACTCCATACAATATTATTATAAAGATTAATTGATTTTCTTATATACGTGTAATAAATCAGTTTGCTAACCTGGAACACGAAGATATGCAAAAGCCTCTTCCGATGGTCAGATGCAAATACACAAAATAACCCAATTAATCATATTCCAATGGTAATCAAGTTATCAAAATTCATTAAGTTCAAGTTCCAATTATGGGTACCCACGCCCGACAGGTATATTTCTATCCTGTAAGGAAATCTATTAAAGGGTTATCTATCCTCAAGGAAGATCGTGAGCTATTGAATCTAAGGCTGAAACCTAAAATCTATTTTCCAGTTCATTTTAAGTTACCACATCAATCTTATTGGTGATCAGACAACAAGAAACATTAAGCTTAAAACTCAATAAACAAACTAAAGAATTACCCATTATATAATTAAATCAATTATTAACCTTGTTAATATTGTGTTTCATCACTTCCCTAAAAAAAATAAATTGTCGGGGGTTGAAGGATCCACATTTACTATATCTAATTTAGAAATCGCCCTTATTATAATATAGAAATTATCCGTGATATTACCAACCGACCATATAAGTGGTATCCTCATTAAGTCAGATTTTAATTAAGTCCGACCGACCATAAAGACGGTATCATTATTTCTCCATAAACCAGCCATATAGGCGGTAATCATCTGTCACATAAAGACCGGCTATATAAGCGGTGTCACATTATGTCAAATAATTAAAACCAGACATTACGGCGGTAATCCTTTAATCTAAAATATAATTTCCATATTATAATTAAGGGAGATTAATCTAAACTAAAATAATAAAAAATTCACCCTTCCCTCAGCAGAAATCTAACTACAAAATATAAAAGAAAAGAAAGGAAGAAAATGAAAGAAACTACTACTATTACTGAAAATAAAAATGCATAAAATAAATACTAAAAATAAATACAAACAAGATGCAATCCTTAAATTCCTTACAAAAACCTAAGAAAAGCATGAGAATTACAAATGAAATGGGTTGGTATTTATAGGAAAATCTAAAGCCTTCCACCAATTTCTCCACCAATTGCTCCACCAAACACTCCACAAAATTCTCCACCAAACACTTCACCAAACATTCCACAAGACACTCCACAAAATACTCCACCAAACATACAAGCATGTTTTGTGGAAGTTTGACAATTTTAAACTGTCATTTTCCATTTTTTTATTTTTTGATAATGACTTTAGTAATTACACAAAACACATTGGATTATTCATAAATTCGGTCTTGAAAAATCCAGAATTCGAAAATATATAAACTTTCAAAGTTTTAGATCTTTGAGGCTTCCTTAATCTGCCACTTGAATCAGCTCAATCAGATATCGGATGAAAACGTTATGGCCAAAATACCAAATATGCGCAAAATTAGAATTTAGGACTGCACTTCGTGACGCGTATAGTAAATTTTAATTTCTTACCTTTTTTTGTCCGGATTTCATCGTTTTAGCCCCGAGTTGATTCCATTAAGTCCCAATATTATTTTTATCTGTAAAATAAATAAAAACACATCAAAAAGTTCATCAAACCCGAGAAACTGAATAAAATATTAGATAAAAATGGCCGTAAATAATGATATAATTACCACTCACCACACCCCCAAACCTAACATTTTGCTAGTCCTCGAGCAAAATAATAAATTAAAATAACATAAACGTCTTTAAAATAAAATAAAGCGAAGCCACTATCATAGGGATTACGATTGCATTTAGCATATGCAACGAGCCTTTAAACTCCTAGGTGTCCCTAGTGGACGAGTTGTAGTCTCGTGAGGGCTTACATCAACGAAACCCACAAACGTTTGATAAAAGTAAAAAAAATATAGTAAAACTAATGCACACGAAAGTAAAAAGACAAGAGAATAAAGAAGTTAGTGACTAAACAAGTGAAACTTCTACTCTAAGTTAGTAGTTGTTTTCTTTCTTTCTAAATTACCGAATAAGTAAATTCTCCGATTATTTTTACCATTCTTCATATATACAACCAACAAAATATTAATCAACTCATTTTGCCCACAATAGTCACTAGTGCGTTGAGAAGAGAGTAATATTTGTGTCCTAAAGTTTTATCAGAATTCACACCTTTTTGTAGCAATGAAATAATTTTTTTTGATTTTTTTTTTGATTTTTTCTTTGATTTTTGATTTCTATTTTTCTTTGATTTTTATTTTTTATTTATATATAATATCTTCCGTCTATGTCGATCTTTGGGCCAGTGACTCCCAAACTAGTTGGCTTTAGGGCACTAGGTGTTAAGACACCACTGCGGACTTAATTACTCAGACTTCATATATATATATATATATATATTATATATATATATTGGCATCATCTTCGATCCATGTATCGAGCTTTGGGTCAGTGACTCCCAAACCAGTTGGTTTTAGGGTACTAGGTGTTAAGGCACCCTTACAGACTTAATAACTTGGATCTCAGACATTTTTTTTTACTCCATTACCATTTATAGATGTTTTCTCCAATTAAACTAGAGCACTGAATATTACAAACTTTTCAATTACATCTCATGTTCGTATGTTACCATGCATGTTGATAATACCTGCCAACTAAGCATATGAAGATTCATTTTAGTCAATTTTATGGAGAATTCACAAATTAAATAATTCAAAATGAAATAATTAAAAATTAACTTGTTTCGAAAATGGGTTTGAGATATGTATCAAGAGTAGAGACTCCTTACACAGCTAACTCTCACCAATTTCACCTGATTAATCAAGTTAAAAATAAAAACACAAAATATTTTTTTAATTTTTTATAAAAATTTTCAATTTTTTTTTTTTTTGTATTTTTCGAAAAATTTTGGAATAAAAATAAAAACATCATACAAAATAAAAATAAAATACTAGTCAACTAATCCCCTCCCTCAAACCTAACTGAGACATTGTCCACAATGTCTTAAACAGTAGAAGAAGAGTTTAGAAGATCATACTTGGTTAATTGAAATTCTACGAAAAAATTACCGATTAAGATCTATGTCCAATTTACGCTTCTTACCACGATCGTTATTTGACCAGTTCAACTTGGAAAGAATGGGGTCGATTTTTGATTCAAAGGTTAAGATTTGGTCAATTAATTCATCGGCCTTTGTTGCAGTCAAGAAAATATCTTGTACTGATTTTGTGACGAACTCATGTCTTTTGGCTTCAGCAAGAATACAAACAGAAAATCGAAAAAATGGTCGATGTTGAGTAATCCAATGGGCTTCCGATGAATGTTCAAGTGCGCCCATGATGCCACTGTGAATATTTCTTCAAATGTTCCGAGCCCACCTGGTAAAATAATAAACGCATCAACAGTATTGAAAATTTCAAGGAGTTGTTCATACATCCTCGAGACAATGCGTTCATCTCCATTTGTTTTTCCGATTATGTGTTCGTCCGCCAAAATTTTTGGAATGATTCTCAAAACATGACCGCCACCCTCCTGAACGGCTTTTGAAATGCTTCCCATCAATCCAAGATTGCCACCGCTATATACTAGGTGCATATTTCGTTCTGCTATATGTTCACTATAAGGGTGTATTGATCATGAGACTATAAGGGTCAGACAACGAAGGGAACAAGGGCATGTGTTCACTATAGCCGGAGGAAGAACGTTCGTCGGAGATTCAAATCGGGCAAGAAAAATTATTGTCAAATCAATATCCCCGAGGTAATGACTATAAAGAGGGCCCTGAGGATTATAAAGCCAGATCGGTGCCAATATTTACTGAGGAGGATGCTCAGGGTGTGAGTTACCCTCATGATGATGCATTGATAATTAAGGCTAACATTGGCGGTTCAGAGGTAGACATGATATTGGAGGACCCTCGGAGTGCAATGGATATCATATTCAAAGAAGCCTTGAATGGGCTGTGGGTGTGGGTGGAGTTAACCATATTGATTAAGGACACAACTCCATTGTATGGGTTCGGGGGATCTACTGATGAATACTAAAAAGTTTACATTTATTAAAAGGAAAACTAATCATTTTTACACTTATAATTTCATTAATCTCCTTAATTTTACAGATTTATAAAATAATAATTATATTTATGTTTTATATATTTTTATTGTGATTTTTATTTATTGTGTAGGTAAAATACGTCCCCAATGGACGTGACTTGGTGGTGTAAGGCTCAAGATCTCACATTGAGGTCTTGGGCTTGAATCTAAAGAGTGCATTTATTGTAATAGCATGAGACAGTCTGGTGTTTTACCTGCTCTGATTAAGCTCGGAATGAATGGTTGTACAATGGGGTTTCCAATGATTTCAAAAAAAAAAATACAGTTTAAATACTACTCTAGATGCTTAACAGGAAAATGGATATGAAATATGAATTCCAAGGCCTAAAAACCCAAAAGAACGTGACAACTATATTTAAATGAGACTTGAAAAACACTCATCATGTTTAAATTGATAACGAAATGAGCTTATAATGTATTTACCCACACATCTATTTTATTATTATTATTATTATATATAATTATATATAAAAAAAAAAAATTGGAGGACCCACCAAGATTTTTTTATGTATACTTTTATATATATATATATATATATATATATATATATATATATATATATATATATATTATATTGAAGGTCCCACTAGGATTATATAGAGAATATTATTAAAATATATTAATTAGAAAAAAGGTTGCCATCACCTTTCGGTGGATGACAACCTTTGAAAAAATATAATAAAAAGAAAAAAGAAAGAAGATTTGCAAAGGTAGAGGTATTGAGCCCTCTTGTAAGGAACGAAAATCCGACTACTATTACATCGTGAGATGAGTATTACATAATAAAAATTATGTTTCAGTACATTTACATTCATGGGATGACTTTGGGAACAATCGGTGAATTCCCCGAAATTCCGATACGAAACTGTATAATATTCTACTCCGGATAGTCCATTGTATTTGGGTCGTATCTTTCTCATACAAATTCTGATTTTTATGAATTTTATATTTTCGGAAAGCTGAGATCGAAACTTACAACTTCCGCGTTGAATATTTTTATAATTTCAGACCATAAACCTATCAAAAACACAAGTAAAAAATATGGATGAATAATGCCGCAGGCTTATCTAGAAGAATCTCAAACTTTCTCAATTGAAGAATAAGAAGAATAAGAATAAAGATGTTGGCATGATAAGGGTTGCATATTGGTGATTAATAAGTAAATGAAGTGATCGTTGAGTTAAATACCCAACTTATGGAAGTTTTAAAGGTTAGTTAGAAACAAGGATAATGAGATTAAATAATTATTTGAGGATGATAATTTGATATAGAATATGTAAATTGAAGTTCAATAAGTTGGTTTATGCAATAATTTTGTTATAGAAGTATTTGTGGTGCTTTTGGTGTAAGATGGACTTTGAAGAAACCGACACATAATTCTGAAAAACGGCCCGCATCGTGACGCCCGAAGTGTTCATGTTGCGACTCGAGTTGAGAATTTTTATAGAATTTTCTGGAATTGTAACATCCCCGATCTGGAGATGCTACCGGCAGGGGATAGCGGTGTTAACCCATTAAGCCTCTGACTATCTGACTGTATTCTAAACTAATCTAATGCAATATCATGCTTATAAACCATACTCAAATTTGAAATACTTTTATTTCTCATATCTGTGAATTCAAAATACTTTACTTTACATACATTAACATATGCTCTTAAAGACTCATACTCTACTAGAGCATACCTGAAACTTTTACTTTGACACTGACTGGACTCTTATACTATATGACTCAATGCTGGTGGACTCCATTCCTGGTGATTGCATCAGTATCCGTCATCCCGAGCTCGTCCTCCTAGAAATTCCTACAAAATATAAAGTCTGGAGGGGGGGTTAGATCGTTATACGATCTAAGTTAGTGGACAATGACTGAAAATTGATAAAAAAAATCCTTTAGCTTTAAAACCATATTTTCAAAACATCTTTATATGAAAACTTTGTATTCCAAAACTTCATATTTCGGAAAACTGCCTTTATAACACTAGTTTCTGAAAACAGAATCTCCGCCCGTAGGCGTATCTCCACCCGTAGGCGCATCTCCGCCCAGGAATGTACCATCTGAGCGCTGAGGATCTAGGGGCGTCCCCCCAATCCTCAACATGTGCACATGCTCTCTGTATCCGTTAATTCCATCTGTATCTCAAGTTACATATTGGGGTAGTTTTTACCTCATGCCAAAAAAAAAACACGAAAATCATACTTTAAATCTGAAATCTGTAAACAATGCTTTATAAAAATCTTTACTATCTCAAAACATAACCGTTTATAAAGTATCTATAAATAATTTCTTCTAACGCCATTGTACGACACAGAATGTTGACGACGCTGTTCTAGGCTCGCAGCCTAGTTGGAGTACAGAGTAGTCCGCAGAGGAACTAAATCGGAGAAATAACATGGAGTCGCCACCCGGTGTGAACCGGAACAAAGATTTAAGGCCTCACTCACCCCTCGCAAGGGAAGACCTCAAATCGTTGGGTTCGGAATGGTCCCTTACTTATGTCACTTGTGATGATATGATTTGTACGATAAATTAACCGAGTCTACTCAATAATTATGCTCAATGGTATTTAGATCTAACATGCATTCGCTAAATAAATCCTATTATAAGTTTACATGCTTAGAAAATAAGTCATCAAATGGCAAAAACGTAATATAACATAACGAGCATATTGAACCATCACAACAAAATAACAAATAACTATTTAAACATAAACATAAATTAAACGAAATATCATGCGTAAAAAGAACGTAATCATGCCTAGAAAACTAAATAACAAAAATAAATCATGCTTAAAACAATAAATAAACAACCTAGAGACTATAACATGCTCAAATACAAATTTGGATGAGACGAGATATGTGTATCTTAAGTGACACGTGGCATTGTATCCCGAGTGCAGACCGTACTACCGTCCATTCAGAATCGGCTACGGAATTTACATCTGGGTTTCCATCCGATATACCATAAAAGGGGACACATATCCCGCTCATCCAACAATCACATCATGCTTCAAACGACTCTCATGCGATAATATTTTTAAAATAAACAAAATAAATGAAAGATAAATAAAAGGGTGCCCTCAGGTCTAACCTCTTTTGTCATCTCACGAAAGGGCGTTACACGTTCGTTGGAAGGGTGAATGATCCACAACTTTTCCAATTAGCTAACTCAACGTCTTTCATCGCTGTTTTGATGTTCGGGCTACTGGTTTCACTCCGTTTCGCTGCTGTTTTTGTTATATTTTTTTGTCACTGTTTTAAGGGTTTAAGGGGCTGTTTTCAGGACTGTTTTGGCGGTTATTTGGACTGGTTTGGACTGCAGTTTTGGAAGGGTTCCAGGGGCAGTTTTTGTTGCTGTTTTGGGCAGTTTTCTGGACAGTTTTGGGTGTGTTTTCTGGACAGTTTTGGGTGTTAAACAGTGCAGTTTTTCTGGACAGTTTGCGGTAATTTTCAGGGTGCAGTTCGTGTTAATTCGGGGACAATTTCGCGGGACAGTTTCTGGGCAGTTTTTTTGGGGAGTTTATTCGGCAGTTTTAAGGTGATTTATTGCCTGTTTTGCTCGAGGGTTGAGTGGGCAGGCGTGAATGTTGAAGGCTGGTGAGTGGGATATTGGCGTTGAGTTGAGGGCTAGTGAAGGCTATTGGCGAGAAGCAATGTAGGGGCATTAAGTTAATGGCGTGAAGGGCTAGTCAGTGATTGCTTGCGTGAAGTTAGGTTTTGATGATTAATTGCGTGGTGGCAGGTGTGTGAGGGTTGGGTTTTGAGTGCGGCAACGTGTGGCTTGTAGTTGAGTGTGTGTCGGTGAGTGGGCGTGAAATGGGTGCGTGTGGACTGAAGGCAGAGGCGTGATGGTGTGAAGTTTGGTCAGCTGATAGGCTGAAGCGGTGATGTGCGTGAAAGTTGGCAAGTGAGTCTGTGGCGTGGGCAAGGTGTAACGTGTGTGTATTAAGCTGATTGTGATGATGGCAGGCAGGGGGCTTTGGTCACGGCAATATGAGGGTTTAAGGATGTGTGTTTTATGTGAACGAGCTCCTTGTTTTTTTGTCTGAATTATGTGCGTATGAGCCAGTGATGAGAGATGAGGGTTGCATGAGTTTGTGTTCTTTTTATAGTTGGGAATTAGGTTTTGCATGGATCATTTGAAAGGAAAGAAATCCATTAATAAGGGAGGGATTTTATTTAATTTATTTAGGGAAAGAAATTATGTAATTTAGGAGGGGATTATTTAAATTAGGGGAGTGATTTGTTTATTTTTGGAATTAGAATTTATTTAATTGGTATTTGATTTTTTAGATTAGAATTTAATTTATTAATTTAGGAATTAGATTTTAATTTTAATTTTAATTTAATTCAAGTTTAATTTAATTTGTTTTAATTTAATTTGTGACATGTATTTTAAATGTTTTATTTATTTAATTTGTGAGATGTGATTTAATGGATTTGGTGTGTTTTAAAATAGAGATCCAACAAGCGAACCTGAAGCGAAACAAACGATTTAAATCCGACCAAATGCTAATTTCCAACTTTGCCCTTCCGACGTCCGTTTCCCGCGGTTTTCACAATCAAAGAGGTAGTGTCTCCATACGAGACTCATCATCGGGACTTACATGCAAAAATACAGTGCCTATAGTCGCCCCTACTTTGATGGGACTTGTGCAGTGTGTGACAAGACAATCCTATCAAAGTACGTGCAATGCATTTTTACTTACCTGGCTCGCCAGTTGCCACCTGGTCTGCCTGCTGCTTCGAACTGAGTTGATATGGTGGCGAGGTGCCTCGACCCCTGGGCTTTGTTCCCGAACCACCGAATATGAACTGTGCTGATGATGCAGTGGGCCCTCGACCCTGGGACGCATCCCGAAACTGCAACTGATATGTGGGCCCTCGACCCTAGAACACATCCTAAAAGTGATGATGAATGAATTCTTGGCTCGCCAATTGCCACCTGACTTCCCTGTTGTTTTGAACTGACTTGATAGGATGGCGAGGTGCCTCGACCCCTGGGCTTTATTCCCGAACCACCAAATGTGAACTGTGCTGATGATATAGTGGGCCCCCGACCCTGGGACGCATCCCGGAACTGCAACCGACAACGGGGGCACCTCGACCCTGGGCACCTCGACCCAATACCGCTGACAATAGGGACCTCGCCCTCAAAATGATGATGTAGTGGGCCCTCGATCCTGGGTCGTATCCCGGAACTACAACCGACAACGGGGGCACCTCGACCCTGGGCACCTCGACCCAATACCGCTGATAATAGGGACCTCGCCCTCAAAATGATGATATAGTGGGCCCTCGACCCTAGGACGCATCCCGGAACTAAAACCGACAATGGGGGCACCTCGACCCAATACCGCTGACAATAGGGAACTCGCCCTCAAAATGATGATGTAGTGGGCCGTCGACCCTGGGACGCATCCCGGAACTACAACCGACAACGTGGGCACCTCGACCTTGGGCACCTCGACCCAATACCGCTGACAATAGGGACCTCGCCCTCAAAATGATGATGTAGTGGGCCCTTGACCCTAGGACGCATCCTGGAACTACAACCGACAATGGGGGCACCTCGACCCTGGGCACCTCGACCCAATACCGCTGACAATATTGAAATCACCCTCAAAATGATGATGTAGTGGGCCCTCGACCCTGGGACGCATCCCGGAACTGCAACCGACAATGGAGGCACCTCGACCTTGGGCACCTCGACCCAATACCGCTGACTATAGGGACCTCGCCCTCAAAATGATGATGTGGTCTATTCCCGAACCGTTGATGTGATGTGGTCCATTCCCGAACCCTTCTCCATTCTCGGAGTGCCATTCCCGGTGTGCCATTCTCGACGTGTCCATTCCCGGACTTGTCCATTCCCGGACTATATCTCCATTCTCGGAGTGCCATTCCCGGCGTGCCATTCTCGACGTGTCCATTCCCGGACTATATCTCCATTCTCGGAGTTCCATTCCCGGCGTGCCATTCTCGACGTGTCCATTCTCAGACTATATCTCCATTCTCGGAGTGCCATTCCCGGCGTGCCATTCTCGGCGTGTCCATTCCCAGACTATATCTCCATTCTCAAAGTGCCATTCCCGACGTGCCATTCTCGGCGTGTCCATTCCCGGACTTGTCCATTCCCGGACTATATCTCCATTCTCGGAGTGCCATTCCTGGCGTGCCATTCTCGGCGTGTCCATTCCCGGACTTGTCCATTCCCGGACTAAACTGATCTGATGTAATGTGGGCCTCGCCCCCAGAATGCCATACCCGGCAATGCTGATACTGATGTAATGTAGGCCTCGCCCCCAGAATGCCATACCCGGCAAGACTGATACTGATAAAGATGTGGGCCTCTCCCCAAAGTTCCATACCCGGCAAGAATGATTCTGATAAAGATGTGGGCCTCGCCCCCAGAGTGCCATACCCAGCAAACTGATACTGATGCTAATGTGGGCCACGCCCCGAACTGATGCTGATGTGGGCCTCGCCCTGGGATTCATTCCAAATTCTGACGACGTGGGCCTCGGCCCTGGGATTCATTCCAAATTCTGACATCGTGGGCCTCGGCCCTGGGATTCATTCTAAATTCTGACGACGTGGGCCTCGGTCCTGGGATTCATTCCAAATTCTGACGACGTGGGCCTCGGCCCTGAGATTCATTATAAATTCTGACGACGTGGGCTTCGGCCCTAGGATTCATTCCAAATTTTGACGACGTGGGCCGAGGCGAGGCCCTTGGGATTCATTTCAAATTCTAACGTCGTGGGCCTCGGCCCTGGGATTCATTCCCTAAAACTGATATCAATGCTGGTGCGGGCCTCGCCCCCAGGACTCTTCCCTAAAACTAAAACTGATATGGGCCTTAACCTTGGGACTCATCCCCAAAACTACTACTCATATGTTGTAGATTCTGGTTGGCTTGCCTTTGCCGCTTTCTCTTTTTTCTTCTTTGAAACCTGTGAATATAAAACAAAACAAATGCAAAAAAGAATGCAAACTATGTTACATGTATGCATGCATGCATGAATGAATTTCCTATTCCGCTGGGTTAGGTCTTCCGCCAGTTCTCCAGGTGATTGCTCAGTCTTCTCTCTGGTCTCATGGCTCAATTTCTTGTTATTCTTCTTATTCACGGGTGGTAGACTGGTCACTCCCAGTCTTGATTTAGCTTTATGCTCTCCGCTAGTTGTACTTGGTCAAAATGAACCACTTGGTGGGGCCTTCCATATCATCATACTATATCACATGCTACGAAATAGTCACAATAGTTATACATATTATCGTCCTTAAGGAATGCCCAGTAATGAAACCAGAGAACATTCAAAACACTCAATGCAACTCAAATCTGAGTTTTTGAATAAGTGATCTATACCAGACTCAAAGTGTGTGTGGCAAATATTCTTTCACAGCTTGATTCTTAAGCAAGCCAACTCAATGATTTCGTTTCAGAAATTGGGATCGATGGGTCAAACCAACCTAGATATCTCAGTTATGCTCTGCAATTGCTTTTCCATGCTCAATGTGGTATGATTTTATTTTTCTTTTCCTTTGTCTCTCATTTCATTTTGAACTTTTTTTTTTATTTTTTATTTTTTTTTTCAACACACCTACCCTTTAAGGTAGCATTTCTCCTCATGGTGGTCCTAATACTCGCCCATGGGTAGTATCACGCTTATCGGTTATAGGTGGTTCAATTCTTTTCTTTAGAGACTTTTCTTTCATTTTCAACCATACCACACATCATAACATAAGAAAATCAAGATAGACATCTAAACAAATGGTCATTCACCGACCTACAATTTCTTCAACTAGTCACTTTGCTAACTACTCAGGTTTTCACTGCTAAGAACCATAATCAAGTGCTTACGAGTCTAACATAGATC
The DNA here is from genome assembly GCA_019454045.1 of Zanthoxylum bungeanum. Classification (NCBI taxonomy): domain Eukaryota; kingdom Viridiplantae; phylum Streptophyta; class Magnoliopsida; order Sapindales; family Rutaceae; genus Zanthoxylum; species Zanthoxylum bungeanum. Next base: position 97,973 of record SKCR01034498.1, read on the forward strand.
AATCACCCAAAGCATCAGATAAAAGCACGTCAAGGGTTTATCGTTTCTAAAGTGTCACCCTAAAGCAATCAATTTCATCATCGGACTTATGCCTAACTATCAAGGGCTAAAAACAAACAAATTTAGTTTTCTTTTTTTTATCTTTTTTTTTTATTTTCTTTTTTCATTTTTTTCTCATTTTTTTCTTTTTTTCTTTTTTTTTTTTGAAGGCCCCCCTAATGTTCTTTCTATCCTTGTCGTAAGGTCTTCTATTTCTCGATTCCTTTTCCTCGCTATCCATGTTGTGCTAAACTCTTCTTTAACCATTCTTCTTTTATCCCTAACCCAACGGATATCTATGATGGCTTTTAAGACATAAAGGGTTAACATGATGCGTGTATGCATGAGATGTGTGCGACGTATGAGATATAATATGTATGTGGTTATCAAAAGCATAAAGGAGTGGCTCCTCTAGGTCACACAACTATGGTTCACATGTGGGTTTTTGGAAGTGCGGACAAAGGCTCTCACTGACGAAGGATTGCCCACAACTAAGACTCCCCACTCAAGAGTTCGAGCGACCAAGTGAGTGCACCTTTTTTTATACCTTATGGTACGTGCCAACGAGTTACGATGTGTGACTAACTGTCGAATGGATTTCCCATTGTAGATTCCCCAGAGGGAGGGTGGAACGAGGCTCTCTTAAGTACCCAAGCCCCTTAGGCTCTTATCGCTTGGTCTCAGGGATAAACAACGGGTCTCCAAACTAGTCTTTCACAATGAGCTACAAGTGATGATTATCTCGGTGCCTTCACAGCTTTTCCTCGAAAGGTAGTGAATGAAGGAAGATACCAAACCATCACCTACCTTTAACCTTAACCCACTATAGAAATGGTCATCTAAATCACAAATTATACACATCACAAGACATGATTTCGGGGCCGATTCTCTATCCCCAGTAGAGTCGCCAGACTGTAGGACACAGAATATTGACGATGCTGTACTAGGTGTTAGACAATTATGACCCATAGCGTCACTGTTTTGTAAAAGATATTGTGTTTTGTACAAAATTGACTATGTAATATTGAAATTGCCTTTTATCATTTCGTAATTTATTTACTATGATATATAAATGGTAAAAGTCCATATGATTAGTTCCGGATTGAGATGATATGAGACAGTATCAATCCATAAAGGTTTAATCATTAAATATCCCTAGTCGTAGTATTATCGAGACTGGACATCGATAATGCGGAATAGACTAGTATTGCACTTGTGCGCGTTGTGAGGGCATAACGGCACAGTTCTCATATGTTTAAGTATAGGATACTTATGCAAGTGCAATAGGAGGTTGTGTTTTACCGATGGTATGGAAAACAGCTTCGCTCTGGATAGACCCCGCGGAATCCCATTGGTAGTATGTATATGTGTCTATGGGAGTCCGCGTCAGGGTAGATGTATTTGGTCTTAACCTGAGACTTACATCGCTAATACTTGCGACAATCGGTAAACTTTGGTTTTGGTCGTCCAGGACTTTAACAGGTTCTGTGTACGCCTCTATTGGGTTTATCGAGAATCGTAGTGTATTGGATGTGATGTCAAGACGGAAGTGTCACTCCAGACATATGAGATGATGATCACGCAGGGATTCATAACTCGTTCTCTATTGTGTTGCAACCATCGGGATAATGTGACAAGGTCATGATTATCCGATTCAAAGAGACTAGTTGTTTGATATCCGATATGTGCTTCGTACGGGGCAGACACTATTCCCCCCAGGCCTAGCCACTTGACATCAGATACTGGATCGAAATACGAGATACTAGGTAGTATTCTACGTCTGACATAGATTATATATTCCAGTAAGAATATTTCTGGAGAATTGGGTAGGCACGGTGCTTTGCTAGAAGCCAACCATGTCTTGTAAATCGGTAAGCACGTAGTACGAGGTACTCGCTTTATCGGATAGTCCGATAACCGGATTTACTGCCAACATATCCAGAGATCTCTTGGGTCGCTTCCCAAGGATTCACCGATGACTGTTGACTTAAATTGGAATTAATCTGGGATTAATTAAGAGAGAGAAAATTAATCTGGGATTAATATGGGCTTTGTTTAATCTGGGATTAAAAGTGTACAGTGGCGAAAGAACGCGATTAATTTGGAATTAATCGGTAAAATAAATTTAATAGTTAAATTTGATTTTTCTATTTAATTTATTCAAACGGGCTAAAATTAATATATCGGATATATTAAAATGAATTGGATTTCATTACGAGATTAAAGTCGGACTTTAATGCGAATGAACGAATTAATTTAGAATTAATTCATGAACGACGTTCGATATATATTTGCGAGGCATCGTTATTTAATTAAATTGGATTTAATTATTTAACGACGAAGGATCGTTTAATTGGATTAAACGGAACCGAGCCGCGGCAAATGCCCGTAGAGATATTTGAATTTCGGATTCAAATATTTGGAGCCAAAAGTGTGGTAGGTGTTCCCACCACACAACCACCTTGTTTTGTCTTAATGAATACCATTTACCCATCTCTACCTTGTTTTGGGTAAAAGGTGAAATGGTTTCACTTTTTGGTAAATAACAAAAAGGCATTTCATTTGTTGTAACACTTGACACAAAAAAAAAAAACACAAAACCCTAAAGAGCTTGGCTTGGCCGAATTCATCCTCCTCCTCCTCTCTTTGATTTGTTTTTCAAATCAAAAAAAGCTAGCACTTTGGAAGTGAACAAAGGTGATAGGGAAACTCCTCAATAGCTTGGAATCATCTTAAAGCTTGGATCATCATAAAGCTTGGATCTTGGAGATCTGGATCTCAAAATTTTTAAAAGCTCTAACACTCATTGTAAGTATATTCCGCACCTTATAATGATCAACTCTTTTATTATGCATGCTTATTAGATCCTTATAATGTTCTAGGAACACTAACAATGGTATCAGAGCCTAATTTGAGCATGATAATTTTAGGGTTCTTGAATCTTAAAATTTGGGGTTTTTTGTTTTGAGCATGATTTTTTGAAATTGATGCTTTGAGTATGTTTACAACATGATAACTTAGGGTTATGCATGATTAGATTTCAAATAAATCAAAAGCAACAAAAAATAAAAATTTGTTAGTGTGGCCGAATGCATATAGACAGTTCCACTGCACAGTTTTTTGTTTTTTGTAACATGAAATAATGTGTTTGGATGCATGTTTAAATGATGATAGTTGGTTTAATATGATTAGAATCAATGTCTATAATGTTCATGTTAAAATCAAAGTGCATGTTGAGCATGAAATGATGATCTTAGGCTTCAATATGTCTCAAGCATGCAATGATGTGTTTTGGCTTGATTTTATGTTAAGCATGAATTATTAGTTTAAGCATGATTAATTAAGTTAATTAATATTTTGGAAATATTGAGTTTAATTAATTAATTATGGCTAATACACTTTAATTAAAATAATTGTGATATTTGGAATATTATAATTATGTAAATATGCCTTTAAAATTGAATTGGGCTAAAAGTGTGTATTTGGGCCTAATGGGCTTGGTTTGACCAAGTTTGGTTTTGGACTTTTGGATTGGATCCAATTGGGCCCAAAACCAATTCCATGAAGTCCAAATACATCACTTGACCCTTTAAAGTATTTGATTGGGCCTAATGGGCCTAAATTGATTTGATGGCAATAGGGTGATTCCTATTGGGCCTTGGCATTTTGGGTTTGATCCATTATGGCCAAAGCCCATGCCTTAAGAATCAATTAAAAGCCCATTGGACTTTAATTAAAAGACATTGGATGTTATTGGGCCTTTGAGACCCATCAAGATTGGATTTGGAATCCAAGTCTTTAAGGCAACTATGTAAGTGTAAATATTTAATTTGGAATTAAATAAGAATTAGTATTGAATACAAATAAATTGGATTTAAGTTGTAGTTCGATATAATTCAAGAATACGTACTCAAAAGTATTTATTCTCAAACGAGTTGGACTCGCGCAAATCAAATCATTGTTTGAACATTGGATGGTCATTAATCAAAGATTAATTAATTGGATTAGATTGATTGTAATAAACATGTTTTGATTGAATACATAAATGTGATGTATGAATAACGTATATCAGATGGATATTAGAAGGGCAAGGGCAATTTTGGAAATTGTAATAAGTTTAGAATTTATTAAATTGGACCTGCGTGTCCAGCCTTTAATCTCTTTACTCCTTGTAATTCTCTTCTCACCTATTCCCCTCAATGTATATGAGGTTTCTTTATTGTATTTTGTAAAAGGGTAGGAGTTAGAATAGTTCTAGTCGGGAAGAGGAAAGGGAGCGATTTGTTCTAGGAACAATCTGTTTAAATATCCATCCGCATATCGTTATTAATTTACTTTTGCGCCTTATGATGTTTTAGAAGCATGCTTAAGGGGTATGATGAGACCTAATCAAAGATAATAAATTGGATGCCAATTTACGCGAAAAACCCTCAAAAATATATTAAGCGTTTTTCCTTCCGTTGAGTGATTCTTACTCAAGATCCAAAGTTGGCATTGGCTTGTTGGCCAAAGTCAAGGCCTTTGTCAATTGAGGATGTGTTTGAATCATGAAGGTTTTGTTACATATCGGTGTCTTGTCCAAGTTGTGATTTGTTGGCCAAAGTCAAGATCACTTCTTGTCCATCGACATTGATTACGAAACTTTCCATGTCAATGGGTCCCGCTTAACTGGAATCATTAAGCTTGTTGTGCCAAAGCCAAGGCTTAGTTGATTCAGAGGAAAAAGGTTAGGAAAATATGTTTGACATATTGACATATATAAAGTATATGTGTTTCGGACTTGGATGTCCACCTACCGGATCTAGGAATTGGATGAGATCCAATTGATCTTCGAGATCTACCTAGTTAAGTTTCATACAGCTTGTTGGCCAAAGTCAAGGTTGTATGTTATTTAACGGGATCCTAGCCCACTAGGAAACTAGGTTTCCCGAGTACTCGACAGAGGGTTAGAGGCTCGCCGAAAAATAGTGGGAGGCTAGTATTGAATTTGCAATTTCATTCAGATACTTAGCTTTACGCGCTTTCAAATAATTTCGTCAATATTACTTTATTAGTTGGACTAATATATTGTTATTTTTCTATGTAACAGTTAGACTGTACCCATTATCGTTGACTAGATAGTTAGACTATCGTAGATCAAGATGACTGGCAAAGGAAATGTCCGCGATATTATCATGGGAGATAATGTCTTCAAGGGCACAAATTTTGCAGATTGGGAAATGAACCTTAAGATTGTCTTAGGTTCAGAGAGGCTGTTGTATACTACACAAAGACCTCTTGGGCCAAAACCCGGACCGACTGAGACACTTGAGCTGGAGCTTTGGAAGACTCACAGCGATGATTGTGACACAACTCAGTCAATTATGCTTGCTTCGATGACTCAGCACTTTCGCAGACAAAATAGGGACTTGGATCCTTATAATATGTTGGCAAGGTTGCAAGATCTGCATCGCTCTAACAAGAGGATGCAGAGGTACGAGTTAGTCAAGAAGCTCTTTCGCTCACGCATGACAGATGGCATGTCCGTTGAGTCCCACGTGGCTCAGATGGTCGCCGACATCGATGAGCTGGCCAGCATGGGGATTGTCTTTGAGGCAGAGATTACTGTGGACATGGTCCTGCAATCCCTCCCCGATACTTGGAGACAGTTCATCATAAATTATAATTTGATGAACACCAGTGATACTCTTGGAGAGTTACTGTCAACTCTCAAGGAGGCTGAAAAGGAGTTTCAAAAGGGCAACAAGCGCGAGGCGCACTTTGCATCGACATCTCATGGACCTAGGGCTGGGCCCAAGGCAACTGGAGGTGTGCGAAAGAAGAAGCATATGCAAAAGGGCAAGGCCAAAAAGTCAAAGGCTTCTGGGAAGCCAAAGGACAAATCTCAAGATGTTTGCCTACAGTGCGGCAAGCGGGGTCACTGGAAGCGTGACTGCCGCGAGTACAAGGCGCTTCAGAAGGAGATAAAGGCGGGCAAGGCACCGGCCTCAGGTATGTTTGTTATTGAGATAAACATGGCTACTTCTAGCTTTAAAAATTGGATTTTTGATTCTGGTTGTGGTACTCATATATGTACTGATGCGCAGGATCTGCAGATTAGCAGGAGACTGGCTTCAGGAGAGATTGATCTGCGTGTTGGAAACGGGACACCTGTTGCTGTTTTGGCCGTGGGCACTTTTGTTTTAGAACTGCCTTCGGGACATGTACTTAAACTATCAGACTGTTATTATGTACCTAGTTTGACTAGGAATATTATCTCTGTATCTTGTTTGACCCAATGCGGGTACACTTTTGTATTCCGAAACACTGGGTGTTTTGTTTATAAAGATGATTTTGAGATATGTTCAGCTGATGCTAATAATGGTCTTTATATTTTGAATATAAATCAATCTCAAACATATAATGTAACAAACAAAAGGCTCAAACTAAGTAACAAAGATGAGACTTACATGTGGCATTGTCGTCTGGGACACATTAACAAGACTCGCATATCCACACTTTCGAAGAGTGGGTACTTGGACGGATTTGATCCAAATTCATATGACGTCTGCGAATCTTGCTTATTAGGCAAAATGCCTAAATCACCTTTTAGTAGCGGTAAAGGTGTACGCGCCACCGAACTGTTAGCCCTCGTTCATAGTGACGTTTGTGGGCCCATGTCTAGCCAGGCTAGAGGTGGATTTGAATACTTCGTAACCTTTACGGATGATGCATCGCGTTATGGTTATGTGTATCTTATGAGACACAAGTCGGAAACTTTTGAGAAATTCAAAGAGTTTCGACACGAAGTTGAAAAACAGACCGGCAAGAGTATAAAGACATTACGGTCAGACCGTGGTGGCGAGTACTTGAGCAATGAGTTTCTAGATTACTTGAAAGAATATGGTATTCTTTCACAGTGGACTCCTCCTGGAACACCGCAATTAAACGGTGTATCCGAACGGAGAAACCGAACTCTGTTGGACATGGTAAGGTCTATGATGAGTCGCACTGAGCTACCTATTTCCTTCTGGGGATATGCATTAAACAGTGCAGTTCTTATTTTGAATAAGGTTCCGTCAAAGTCTGTACAACAGACACCATATGAGATATGGACAGGAAAGAAACCGGGTTTCTCATTCCTAAAGATTTGGGGATGCTGGGCATACGTCAAACGTTTGGAAGGTACCAAACTTGAACCCAAATCGGATAAATGCCTATTCGTAGGATATCCTAGGGAAACCAAAGGATATTACTTCTATCACCCACGAGAGAACAAAGTATTTGTTGCTCTACATGCGGTTTTCCTTGAGAAGGAATTCCTAAATACAGTGGTAAGTGGGAGGAAAGTAGAACTCGATGAAAATGGAGTGATACTGTTCCTGGCATAGAATCCTCAACGGAACAAGAACAGTCCATCCGGGATGAGACTGTACCACAATCTTCTATTACACAAGGACCGCGTAGGTCGGAGAGAGTCAGGAACCAACCTGAGAGGTATGGGTTTCTGATCTCACCTCATGTAGATATTAATCTCATTGAGGAAGACGAACCGGCTACGTATGAGGAAGCGATACAAGATATCGATTCCACTTTATGGCAAGAGGCCATGAAGTCCGAAATGGATTCCATGTACACCAACCAAGTTTGGACACTGGTTGATGCACCAGAAGGCGTAAAGCCTATTGGATGCAAATGGATCTTCAAGAAGAAGACCGACATGGAAGGCAACGTACAAACGTACAAAGCTAGGCTTGTAGCGAAGGGGTATCGTCAACGACATGGTGTCGATTACGACGAAACTTTCTCACCCGTTGCCATGATTAAATCCATTCGGATAATGCTTGCTATTGCTGCATATTTCGATTACGAGATATGGCAGATGGACGTTAAAACCGCTTTCCTTAACGGAAACCTTTTGGAGGATGTTTATATGCAACAGCCTGACGGTTTTATCGTGCCTAAACTTGCAAACAAGGTTTGTAAGTTAAATCGGTCCATTTATGGACTGAAGCAAGCATCGCGGTCATGGAACCAACGTTTTGATGAGATCATAAAAGAATATGATTTCATTCAAAACGAGGATGATCCTTGTGTATATAAGAAGGTTAGTGGGAGCGCACTGACATTCATTGTCCTTTATGTTGACGATGTATTGCTTATGGGCAATGACATTCCCATGTTAACATCGGTGAAAGCTTGGCTTTCATTAAAATTCTCCATGAAAGATCTGGGAGAAGCAGCCTTTATTCTAGGAATAAAGATCTACAGGGATAGATCTAGAAAGCTGCTTGGACTCTCTCAGAGTACGTACATTGACAAAGTGTTGAAAAGATTCAACATGGATCAGTCCAAGAGGGGACTGTTGCCAGTGTCACATGGCATCTCTCTATCTAAGGACATGTGTCCTAAAACTCAAGATGAGAGAAATAGCATGAGTCGGATACCGTTCGCCTTCGGCAGTCGGATCGATCATGTATGCCATGATATGTACTCGACCTGATGTCTCGTATGCTTTGAGCATGTGTAGTCGCTATCAGGCCGATCCAGGTGATGGTCACTGGATGGCAGTTAAGAACATCCTTAAGTATCTTAGACGAACTAAGGATGCTTTCTTGATTTATGAGATGGAGAACTTGAGGTAACTGGGTATACCGATGCAAGTTTCCAAACCGATAAAGACGACTCTAAGTCGCAATCCGGGTACATATTTTGTTTGAACAACGGAGCAGTAAGCTGGAAATCTTCCAAGCAAGAGACTGTTGCCGATTCAACAACAGAAGCGGAGTATATTGCTGCATCTGAAGCAGCAAAAGAGGCAGTTTGGATCCGTAAATTCCTAATTGGATTAGGAGTAGTTCCGTTAGCAGCTGAGCCCGTTCCATTATGTGTGTGACAATAACGGGGCTATAGCGCAGGCTAAGGAACCACGGTCTCATCAACGATCCAAGCATGTTCTTCGACGTTTCCATCTGATTCGTGAGATCATACATCGTGGCGATGTGAAGATCGAGAAGGTCGCATCAGATGACAACATTGCAGACCCGCTGACGAAAGCTATTTCACAGCAAAAGTTTGAGAAGCACATACATAGTTCAGGTGTTAGATGCTTGAGTGACTGGCTATAGGCCAAGTGGGAGATTGTTAGACAATTATGACCCATAGCGTCACTGTTTTGTAAAAGACATTGTGTTTTGTACAAAATTGACTATGTAATATTGAAATTGCCTTTTATCATTTCGTAATTTATTTACTATTATATAAATGGTAAAAGTCCATATGATTAGTTCCGGATTGAGATGATATGAGACAGTATCAATCCATAAAGGTTTAATCATTAAATATCCCTAGTCGTAGTATTATCGAGACTGGACATCGATAATGCGGAATAGACTAGTATTGCACTTGTGCGCGTTGTGAGGGCATAACGGCACAGTTCTCATATGTTTAAGTATAGGATACTTATGCAAGTGCGATAGGAGGTTGTGTTTTACCGATGGTACGGAAAACAGCTTCGCTCTGGATAGACCCCGCGGAATCCCATTGGTAGTATGTATATGTGTCTATGGGAGTCCGCGTCAGGGTAGATGTATTTGGTCTTAACCTGAGACTTACATCGCTAATACTTGCGACAATCGGTAAACTTTGGTTTTGGTCGTCCAGGACTTTAACAGGTTCTGTGTACGCCTCTATTGGGTTTATCGAGAATCGTAGTGTATTGGATGTGATGTCAAGACGGAAGTGTCACTCCAGACATATGGAGATGATGATCACGCAGGGATTCATAACTCGTTCTCTATTGTGTTGCAACCATCGGGATAATGTGACAAGGTCATGATTATCCGATTCAAAGAGACTAGTTGTTTGATATCCGATATGTGCTTCGTACGGGGCAGACACTATTCCAGCCCCAGGCCTAGCACGTGACATCAGATACTGGATCGAAATACGAGATACTAGGTATTCTACGTCTGACATAGATTATATATTCCAGTAAGAATATTTCTGGAGAATTGGGTAGGCACGGTGCTTTGCTAGAAGCCAACCATGTCTTGTAAATCGGTAAGCACGTAGTACGAGGTACTCGCTTTATCGGATAGTCCGATAACCGGATTTACTGCCAACATATCCAGAGATCTCTTGGGTCGCTTCCCAAGGATTCACCGATGACAGTTGACTTAAATTGGAATTAATCTGGGATTAATTAAGAGAGAAAATTAATCTGGGATTAATATGGGCTTTGTTTAATCTGGGATTAAAAGTGTACAGTGGCGAAAGAACGCGATTAATTTGGAATTAATCGGTAAAATAAATTTAATAGTTAATTTGATTTTTTTCTATTTAATTTATTCAAACGGGCTAAAATTAATATATCGGATATATTAAAATGAATTGGATTTCATTACGAGATTAAAGTCGGACTTTAATGCGAACGAACGAATTAATTTAGAATTAATTCATGAACGACGTTCGATATATATTTGCGAGGCATCGTTATTTAATTAAATTGGATTTAATTATTTAACGACGAAGGATCGTTTAATTGGATTAAACGGAACCGAGCCGCGGTAAATGCCCGTAGAGATATTTGAATTTCGGATTCAAATATTTGGAGCCAAAAGTGTGGTAGGTGTTCCCACCACACAACCACCTTGTTTTGTCTTAATGAATACCATTTACCCATCTCTACCTTGTTTTGGGTAAAAGGTGAAATGGTTTCACTTTTTGGTAAATAACAAAAAGGCATTTCATTTGTTGTAACACTTGACACAAAAAAAAAACACAAACCCTAAAGAGCTTGGCTTGGCCGAATTCATCCTCCTCCTCCTCTCTTTGATTTGTTTTTCAAATCAAAAAAAAAGCTAGCACTTTGGAAGTGAACAAAGTGATAGGGAAACTCCTCAATAGCTTGGAATCATCTTAAAGCTTGGATTCATCATAAAGCTTGGATCTCAAAATTTTGAAAAGCTCTACATCTCATTGTAAGTATATTCCGCACCTTATAATGATCAACTCTTTTATTATGCATGCTTATTAGATCCTTATAATGTTCTAGGAACACTAACACTAGGCTCGCGACCTAGTTGGGAGTACGGAGTAGTCCGCGGAGGAACTAAAACGGAGAAATAACATGGAGTCGCCACCCGGTGTGAACCGGGACAAAATTTAAGGTCGCACTCACCCCTCGTAAGGGAAGACCTCACCGTTGGGTTCGGAATGGTCCCTTACTTATGTCACTTGTGATGATATGATTTGTGCGATAAATTACCGAGTCTACTCAATAATCATGCTCAAGGGTATTTAGATCTACATGCATTCGCTAAATAAATCATATTCTAAGTTTGCATACTTAGAAAAAAGTCATCAACGGCAAAACACGTAATATACACAACGAGCATATTGAACCATCACAACAAAATAACAAATAACTATTAAACATAAAAACATAAATTAAACGAATATCATGCGTAAAAAGAATGTAATCACGCCTAGAAAACTAAATAATAAAAATAAATCATGCTTAAAACAATAAACAAACAACCTAGAGACTATAACATGCTCAAATACCTTATCCAAAAAAAATAACATGCTCAAATACAATTTGGATGAGACGAGATATGTGTATCTTAGTGGCACATGGTATTGTATCCCGAGTGCAGACCGTACTACCGTCCATTCGGAATCGGCTACGGAATTTACGTTCGGGTTTCCATTCGATATACCACAAAAGGGGACACATATCCCGCTCATCCAACAATCACATCATGCTTCAAATGACTCTCATGCGATAATATTTTTAAAATAAACAAAATAAATGAAATAAATAAAAGCGTAAAAGCGTGCCCTCAGGTCTAACCTCTTGTCGTCTCACACGAAAGGGCGTTACACGTCCGTTGGAAGGGTGAATTATCCGCAACTTTTCTGATTCGCTAACTCAACGTCTTTCCTCGCTATTTTGATGTTCGAGCTACTGTTTTCACTCCGTTTCGCTGCTGTTTTTGTTATATTTTTTAGTCACTGTTTTAAGGGTTTAAGGGGCTATTTTCGGGACTGTTTTGGCGGTTATTTGGACTGGTTTGGAATGCAATTTTGGAAGGGTTCAATGGGCAGTTTTTGTTACTATTTTGGGCAGTTTTCTGGACAGTTTTGGGTGTGTTTTCTGGATAGTTTTGGGTGTGTTTTCTGGATAGTTTTGGGTGTTAAACAGTGCAGTTTTTCTGGACAGTTTGCGGTAATTTTCAGGGTGCAGTTCGGGTTAATTCAGGGACAGTTTCGCGGACAGTTTCTGGGCAGTTTTTTTGGGGTGTTTATTCGGTAGTTTTTAAGGTGATTTATTGCCTGTGTTGCTCAAGGGTTGAGTGGGCAGGCGTGAATGTTGAAGGCTGGTGAGTGGGATATTGGCGTTGAGTTGAGGCCTAGTGAAGGCTATTGGCGAGAAGCAATGTAGGGGCGTTAAGTTAATGGCGTGAAGGGCTGGTCAGTGATTGCTTGCGTGAAGGTTGGGTTTTAATGATTAATTGCGTGGTGGAAGGTGTGTAAGGGTTGGGTTTTGAGTACGGCAACGTGTGGCTTGTAGTTGAATGTGTGTCGGTGAGTGGGCGTGAAGTGGGTGCGCGTGGACTGAAGGCAGATGCGTGATGGTGTGAAGCTTGGTCAGCTGATGGGATGAAGCAGTGATGTGCGTGAAAGTTGGCAAGTGAGTCCGTGGCGTGGGCAAGGTGTAACGTGTGTGTATTAAGCTGATTGTGATGATGGCTGGCAGGGGGCTTTGGTCACGGCAATAGGAGGGTTTAAGGATGTGTGTTTTATGTGAACGAGCTCCTTGGGTTTTTGGTGTCTGAATTATGTGCGTATGAGCCAGTGATGAGAGAGGAGGGTTGCATGAGTTTATGTTCTTTTTATAGTCGGGAATTAGGTTTTGCATGGATCATTTGAAAGGAAAGAAATCCATTAATAAGGGAGGGATTTTATTTAATTTATTTAGGGAAAGAAATTATGTAATTTAGGAGGGGGTTATTTAAATTAGGGGAGTGATTTGTTTATTTTTGGAATTAGAATTTATTTAATTGGTATGTGATTTTTTAGATTAGGAATTTAATTTATTTAATTTAGGAATTAGATTTTAATTTTAATTTAATTTAATTCAAGTTTAATTTAATTTGTTTTAATTTAATTTGTGACATGTATTTTAAATGTTTTATTTATTTAATTTGTGAGGTGTGATTTAATGGGTTGGTGTGTTTTAAAATAGAGATCCAACAAGCGAACCTGAAGCGAAACAAGCGAGTTAAATCCGACCAAAATGCTAATTTCCAACTTTGCCCTTCCGACGTCCGTTTCCCGCGGCTTTCACAATCAAAGAGGTAGTGTCTCCATACGAGACTCATCATCGGGACTTACATGCAAAAATGCAGTGCCTACAGCCCTAAAGCATGAAAATATAAGTTTAAAATAATGATAACGAAATAAAAATCAGTTTAAAGGAAAATTGTCCACTCACTGTATACGTCTAAGATGAGTCCTTTCACGGGGTGGAAGGCCACTAAGAATCTTGAGGCCGATCTCTATATATATGAATAAGAATAAATTCGTTAGCTACTACAACGAGAATATTCCCATAGATAAGAATAAAAGTGCAATGCATGAATTATCACCCCACTGTTTTTCTAACACGTTATAGCACCCTATAGAGTTTTTTACGAGGTTTGTTTCATGGTTACACAAATCATTTTAAGCGTCTACAACTCCTACATCAGAAAACAGAAAAGTCACTGACAGTGACCTAAATTTTCAAATTCGGTATAAATAGAGGGGATCAGTTATAGAGCTGAATTTTTTATAGAATATTCCTCTATGAGTCTACTTTATTCCATTTTTTTACGGATCTTGATTTGGACTCTTAGAACTCAAGATATAAGGCACTTTCCGCACCTTACGCAGCAGAGAACTGGACCAGTTCGCCACTGCTCTAACTCCAACTTCTGAATTTTTCTGCAATTTCATTCTAAGTCTAAAAATTCTGATTTTTGAGTATGTGATTTTCTTATATGTCTAGTTTACTTAAAATCAACAGTTCATAAAAAGGACGCTTGAAACCCCAGTTACATCCGCTAGAATACATACCATCTGGGTGGATCAATTTGCCGCAAAACGTCGCTATAACTTCAAAATTTTCCCAAACAAACTTCTTTCACTCCAAGCTCATTTCTTTCATTTTCCAACACCTAAATACATGTCATCAAGTGTTCTTTTAACCTAAATAAATATTTTAAGTCATTGGGGTATTTCCACAAACACTTTATAAGCAACAATCCCTTTTTCCTACAAACTCAATTTATTCAATCTCTACTCATTTCCAACACTTCCAAACCACAATCTAAAATCCTATATATCATTTAACACTTCATTAAACATGATTTATAATCAAGAATCAATTTCAATTATTCATATAATTCATAATATATTTAAACCCAAATCATCAACCCTTAAATTCATAATCTCATCAATTTGAACCCAAAACATGATATTATAACCATTAAATCATTCATACCATCAAAAATTAAAATTTTCAAAATTTAGGTTACGTTTTCTTACCTCTCATTCTCTTGATTTTCTTCATTCTCAAACCTCCAAGGATGCCTTGATCAATCTTGATTCATCCTCCTTCTTCCCTTCTTTCTTTTTCTTCTTTTCTTCTTCTTCTTCTTCTCTTCTTCTTCTTCTTCTCTTCTTCTTTCCCTCTCTTCCCCTTCACGGTTTCTTCTTTTTTTTTTTCCTTCAAATTCTTTTTTAATTTTTTGAGAAATAGTGAATAGTTGTAGGACTTAATTGATACAAGAAATATGTAGAAATATCTAGAGAAATGGAGAAATTTGGCTTTTATATCATTGGGTCCGATTTTACTATTCACCCAGATTTTGAATTGCTATTTTGACCTAGTTCTGTTCCGAATTTGGGAAATATTTAACACGGAAGTTATAGGTCTCACACTCAGATTTTCAACGATATAAAATTCATAAAAATCGGAGATTATATGAGAAATTTATGCCCAAAATACTATTGGTGGTCCAAAATAAACTCGATACAGTCCCGTCCCAGGATTTTGAAAAGTTTACCGATCATCTCCAAATTCATCTCGTAAATATTTTTGAGTCCCATATTAATTTATTTTACATGCCTTCGCCTCATACGCAATAGCATCACTGTATGTAGTAGTAAGAACTTTCGGTCGTTACAGGAATATTCGCATTGCGACGCGCAAAGACTTGCTTTGCGACGAGAAGACCAAAACTTCCCCAAATCAGTTTGAAACCAGTCCGGTTTCACCCTAGTATGTAAGAGACCACCATAAGGATCTAGTATTGACTCGTATACATATATTATATCGTTATATAAGTATGATACATATCGGAGTGATATCAACCACTTTAGCCTGATTCCGTAGTACGTTTCTTAGTCCATTTCTAATCTAGTTTATGAAATATAAATCATCACCGGAATCATAATTTTCTTCAACGGATAAATCAGTGCTAGTCAGATTCTAAACCAGTGAGTGGACCTTTCTTTTTAAAGTCTATTTTATTTATATGTTTTGATATTAGATTTACTTTTTAAGTACTTATGGCGTTAGCCAATTTCTCTTTCATTTATATATTGTTTAGTATGTTTTGAGAAATGATCTAGAAAGAAATATTTTCAAAATATGAGTTTTATGTTTTCGAGGAATTAGGGGAAAACCCACCTCAGTATGTAGCTTGGTAAAAATATGGAATTGACTGATGACATGTGAGCATGTAGAGGACTAGAGGACGATGATACGTAACACCCACAGATCCTAGTTTAGGACTAGGGATGATAGATGCCCCTAGATCCTAGTTTCAGAGCTTGGAGGGTAGTATAGATCCGCACCCCAGTTATAGTTCAGTGGCTTGGGAGACGGTGATACGAAACGTCTCAAGAGCACTAGTTTCAAGGAGAGAAGTGGCATACTTTGGGGGACGACGATACGTAACGCCCAAAGTCATGAATTTGCATTCCTGGCTCTAGTTAGGCGTTTGGGGGGACAACGATAAATAACGCTCCCATACATAAGGTTTTTCAGAGATAGAAACCAGTTTTCAGATACAGTTTTCAGACAAGTTCTAGAGAAAGTTTTTCTAGAAATAAAGTTTTCAGAAAAAAAAAAGTTTATAAGAGATTTCCAGCAAAGCAGATTTTAGAAAAGTTTTTCATAAATAAAGAGTTGATTTAAGCTTATAAATGATATTTTTCAGAAAAGATAAATTTAAGATAAGTTAGATTTCAGAACAGTGTGTTTTCCAAAGCGTTTTAGTATTTATTTATTAACTATTGTAGGTTCTTGGAGGACGAGCTCAGGAGGAAGAATACTGATGGCAATCATTAGGGAGTTGGTCCACGAGGTCAAGTTAGAAACAAGTCCAGTTTTGTCAGAGTCAGGAAGTGACTTTAACATATATTTTGTATAGTAGGGATTTCTTATACATTACATTTTAACTGTCATTGTCAGAGTTGTAATATGTATTAAAACAGAGTATATAGTTTTAAAAGTGTTATACATTCTTGATTAATGAGTTGGGTAAATGCATGAGTTTTTATGTGAGATAGGAATAGCAGATGTCAGAAGTGAGAGGCTCAGGGGAATGGTATGGCCTATTCCCTGCCGATAGCATCTCCTGAATTGGGGATGTTAAACCTCTACTATAAATAGAAATGCTCAACACCTCATTTTCTTCAGCTTCCTTCATACGTCTCTATTTGAGAATTTGTGAAGGGTTCCAGCTCTTATGTGTTTTATTTTTCAAGCTTTAATATATAAAAATTATGTGTGTTTTTTTATTCAAAGTTTGAGTAGCTAATTACACCTTGCAGAGGTAAAGAGTGAAACTCTTAATATGACAATACAGATTAATATGACTTATATTACAATATATGAATTGTAATATGAAGACTAATGTTTAATCTACTCTTATATTTACAGATGTATTGATTCATTATAGACAATCTCATATTGGTTGACACAATTAATAATTTACCTCATATTATATGAAATAGTAATTTAAATCTGGACTAATTATCAATAAACTTTGTTACCGTCTTTGTGGATGATTTTATATATTTGGCATAATTGAGACTTGTTAAAGACGAATATTATCATCGTCTTTATGGCTGGTTTTATATGTTTTGGTATAATTGATTTCTGAAGTAAATTAATTAGATAATAATGATAATTTTTTTTATTTTAAAAAGCAAGATTTCTCTATATTTGAAATATCAAGAGTGGATCTCTTAGCCCCAACATTCTATTTTATTGTTGCGGTCCAATTTAAAATTGAAAATCACTTCAAATAATTCAACTTTTTATTTTCACTCGAATTATTATTTTATTTTGCTAAATCTATTCCCCGTGGATCGACCACAAACTTTCCGAGTTATTTTATTGCTTCGACACTCTTATACTTGGGAGTAAAGAACCATTTTTTTAGTGTGTCAAGTTTTTTATGCTATTGCTGGGAATATAATTTAGTAGACAGAATAATAATTTAACATCCTTTTATTATTATTATTATTATTATTTGTATTTTCTATATCTTATTTTTTCTTTGTATTTGTGTAGATCCAAGATATCCTAATTGATCACAAATGAATTCTGAACCTCGACATCCCACTTACAGACATATTATGTACTTGATTTTTCAAGGTTACATGAGACATGGAACTCAATTAAAATGGAGTTTGTATTTTGCCAAAGAATTTCTTGAACTATCCCCATCTAAAAAAAATTATTTCATAATTTTTTTTGAGAACCTAATTCGAGAAATTGAGACAGTTGAACAAAAAATTCAATTGAGATCTGAATTGACAAGAATCAGATGACGTTTTTTAAGATCTAATCACTACATTTATTTTTTTCCTTCATTATTAATCTTTACTTTTTCTCTTTTTCACTTATTTATTTTATTTATTCTTTTCGTAAGTATTGCATTTGCATATTTAAATTTTAGCATATAGTCTGCATTTAAATTGTATGAGAAATTAGTCTTGGTTATCTAGATTTAGATTAAATAGAGAATCTCCATCACCTTCACCATCAGTTATAATGACCGATAACCAAAATGAAACCCACCTAACTAAGATGAAAATCCAATTAATCAGGTAGAATGTGAATCTCAGCTTGACAATCTTAGTTATCATAGGACACTCAGAGAATTCATGAATCCCACTAGGACATAATCATCATCTTGTACTGTTTTTCCCCTAGTTACATCACGCTTTAATTTTTAAACCACGTGTAATCCAATTTTTACTCACATTTCACGGTCTAGAATCAGAAAATCTTTATGAGCACTTAATGGAATTTGAAGAGGTATGTAATACTTGCACAAACGAAAATTGCAGAATGAATAAAATTCGACTCAAGATTTTTCCCTTTTCTTTAAAAGATAAAGCTAAAATTTGGCTGCAAAACCTTAGGCCAGGATCCATCATAACATGAGATGATTTGTAAGAGTAATTTCAGAAAAAATTCTTTCACCTTCATAGGACAAACTCCTTTCAAAAAAGAATCACAACTTCACACAAGAGTCGGGGGAAAAACTTTATCAATGTTGGGATAGATTTAAAGAAATGTTAAATGTTTATCCACATCACTTGTTTGAAACATGGAGGATGATTTCTTACTTCGACGAGGTTTAACACCCCAAAATATACAAGTAGTGGAAATGAAGTGTAATGGTGAATTTAAGAACAAAAATCCCAAAGATGCACTAATGACCTAGAACATATAGAAGAGAGTGCACAATCATGGGACACAGTTGGCACTTATGAGTCATTTGTAAAACCATAGTCATCTGGTAGAGGCATGTTTAACCTTAGGAAAGACCAGGACTTATTTGCTAAATATACATCTCTAGCTAAAAAGGTTAAGGCACTAGAAATGAGGAAGAGAGATCATGTCAAGTCAATTTAAGAATTCACATGTCATATCTAGAATTCTAATGAACATGTCACATAAGTTTGCCAACCTTGCCATCCATACAAGAATATCTCTATGACTAAATCAGTTCTATAAACACATTCAAGAGACGAAATCCAAACACATACTCCCAAACCTACAATTCTGGATAGAGAAATCATCTAAACTTCAATTAGAGGAATGATAACCAAACATAACCATCACAACAACCTCTCCAAGTACACCGGAATTTTCAAAATTCTTAGAATTATGCACAATATGTCTCAATGCCTATGAAAACCCTTGAGGATATTTTGCATGCATTTTTTGAGAAACAAGACGCCATCGGTAAGTAAAATGTGCAAACATTGATTGATCTGAAACATACTTTTTCCAAAATCAAATATGCTTCGACCATTCATAAGAAATAAAAGTTTACTACACAACCACAGCCAAACCCTAAAAGTCATCAAAACCCTCACAAGGGTAATTCTGTTAGTCATCACATAGATCATGTGAAATTTGTTATTACTCTTCGTAGTGGTAAAGGTATCCACAGACCCATTCTTGAACCTCATGAAGTTAGAAATGAGCCAGTTTCAAAGAGTAAGAAAGAGGTTGATGAATATTACCTATCTTTGATGATAACGAGTTTCAAATGCACCTCTATTTCCTTAAGCATTGAAAACAAAGAATATGTGATGAGTGAAAAATATATCAATATTTACCGCCTCTTTTACTTAATATTTTGCATAGTTTCTTGAGTTTTATGAACGTTTTGATGTGTTTTTGTTTATTTTACAGATAAAATAAAATCAGGATTCAATGGAATCAATTAGGACGAAATGTGGAACAAATAAGGGCAAAACAAGACTTGACATTTTGATTTTGGAGATTAGAAACTTGAAATGGCGTTTTAACGAAGTACAATTTCGGAAATTTCAACTTTCCGTAATTATCGTAATTTGGCAATAACTTTTTATTCTAATATCAGATTGAGATGAATCAAGTTCCAAATTAAAGAAGACTCAAAGATCTACAACTTTGACATTCATAAGAATTTCGAATTCTGAATTGTTCATGACCGAAATTGATAAAACATCCAAAAGTATGTTATGTGTAATTATTAATATTATTTTCAAAAAAATAAAATAAAATAAAATAGAAAAATGAAAATTGTCAAACTTCCACCAAACATGCTTGCATGTTTGGTGGAGGATTTGGTGCCATGTTTGGTGCCACGTTTGGTGGAGAAATTGGTATAGGCAAAATTTTTCCTATAAATACCAAGCCATTTCATTTGTAAATTTCGTACTTTCCTTGGTTTCTTTAAAAAAATTAAGGATTGTATCTTGTGTGTTTTATTTAGTAGTTTTGTAATGTATTTTTATTTTTTTAGTAGTAATAATAGTTTGTGTGTTTTTACTTTCTTTTATATTTAGTAGTTAATTTCCACTGGGGAAGGGTGAAACCTTTAACATGATAAGGAACCTGATAAGATAGATTAATCACACTAAATCTATAATATGGAAATTATAATTTAATATAGATTAAAGTTGATGCTACCTTAATGGCTGGTTTTATTTATTTGACATAATGTGACACCGTCTATATGGTATGTCTTTAGGTGACAGATGATTACCGACTATATAGCTGGTTTATGGATAAAAAATAATACCGACTTTATGGCTGGTTTGACTTAATTAGGTAACACTGATAATTTCTATATTATAATAAGTGAGATTTCTACATTTGAAATATTAAAGGCAAATCCCCTAACCTCCAACATTTTATTTTTATTCTAGGGAAGTGGTGAAGCACAATCAAGAGTTTAATAATCGATTTGATTATTATGGGTAATGTTTTGGTTTGTTTATTGAATCTTAAGTTAATACTTATTGTTAACTGACCATTAATAAGATTGATGCGGTAAACTTAAAATGAACTTGACGAATGGATTTTAGGTTTCAGCCTTAGATTCAATAGATCACGATCTCATCTTAGGGCATGATGATCCTTAGGTAGATTTCCTTACATGATAGGAATTTACCTATCGGGCGAGGGTAACCACAATTAGAACTTGAACTTAATGAATTCAGATAACTTGGTTAACATAGACATATGATTAATTGGGTTATTTTGGGTGTTTGCATCTGACCATCGATAGAGGCTTTTGCATATAGTCGCGTTCCGGGTTAGCAAATTGATTTATTACACATATATAAGAGAATCAATTCATCATTTGAATAATATTGTGTGGAATAACTGTTGGACAGTTATGAACCATAGCGTCACTATTTATACAGATCATGGTGTTGTACAAATTAACTATGTGACAAAGGAGATTGCTCTCTTATCATTTATGATTAGATCACTTAGATGTATAAATGATAGGAGGTCCATGTGATTAGTTCCTGGATTGAGATGATATGAGACAATATCAGTCCACGAAGGATTAATCATCAAATATCCATAGTCAGAGTATTATCGAGATTGGACATCGATAAATTCGTAAAAGACTAGTATTACACTTGTGCGCGTTGTGAGGGCACAATAGCATATTTCTCATAAATTTGGGTATAGGATACTCATGCAAGTGTAATAGAAGGTTGTGTTTTACCGATGGTACGAAAAACAGCTTCGCTCTGGATAGACCCTTTCGGAATTCCATTGGTAGTATGATTATGTGTCTATGGAAGTCCGACATCAGGGTAGGTGTATTTGGTCTTAACCTGAGACTTGCACCGCTAATACTTGCGACAATCAATATGCTTTGGTTTTGGTCATCTAGGGCTTTAACCGGTTCTATGTACGCCTCTACTGGGTATATTGAGAATCGTAGTGTATTGGGTGTGATGTCAAGACGGAAGTATCACTCTAGTCATAGTGGAGATGCTGTCACGTAGGATACGCTACTAGTACTCTTAAGTACTACAGTCATCGGGATATTATGACTAGGTCATGTATATCCGATTATAGAGACTAGTTACCAGACATCCGACATGTGCTTCGTACGGGGCAGACATAATTCCAGCCCCAGGCCTAGCATGTGGCATCTGATACTGGATCGACATACACGATACCACGTATACTACGGCTGATATAGATCACTTATTCCTGTAAGCATGTTTCTGGAGAATTGGGTAGGCATGGCGCTTTGCTAGAGGCCAACCTTGTCTTGTAAATCGGTAAAACGTAGTACTTGGTACGTACGTGTTCGGATAGTCCGACGACCGAATTTACTACCAACATATCATGGGATCTCATGGGTCACTTCCCGAAGATTCACCGATGACGTATGACTCGCACTTTAATTAATTTGGGATTAATTTATATAAAGAGAGAAAATTAATCTGGGATTAATTACGGAGATATTTTATCTAGGATAAAATATCATTTAAAGGGAGAGAACGATTAATTTAGAATTAATCGATAAATTAATATATTCGATATATTAATCGAAATTCGATTTTGACGCGGAATTAAAATCGAATTTTAATTCGGGTGAACGAATTGATTTAGAATTAACTCGTTAGCGACGTGAATAATAATTATGCTTGGCATGATTATTTAATTAAATTAGATTTAATTACGACGCAACGAAAAATTTGTTAATTTGGAATTACCGAACCCGAGCCAGAGATTATTTGCGAGCGAATTCGCATTTCGAATTTGAGTGCGGCACACAAGTCACATCAAGCGTCAAATCATTAGTCACTTCAAGCATCAAATCACTTGTCACTTTGAGTGATGTGACTTGACAACTTGATTGGCTTGATGTAAGTTGATGGTAGTGGTTGGCATTAAATCTTTAACTTTTTGAAAGCCAAATGTGTGGTAAATGAATTTGAAATTCACAAAAGGGTATTAGATACACTTTATGCTATATACCAACACACTCTCTCTTCCTCACTTCTTCTCTCCCACACGCCCAGAGTGGCTCCATTTCCTCTCCAAAATTCTGCTCACTGCCGTGGAATAAAGAGAAGCAATGGTTGTTTTGTTGCAAAATCAAGGTGCTAGCACACATCCGGAGTTATCCGTATGAGATAGGGAAACCTACCCGTGTGCATGGAATCGTTTCATCACAAGCTTGGAGCTTTAATGGACATCTATGGCCGAATTTTGGAAGCTCAGGAACAGTCCACTGCCAAGCTTGGAGGATGGCATAAAATTATTTTTTGTTGTTCGTAGTATCGCTCAACCGATCATTGTGAGTATTTCACACCTCCTTGAATGTATTCACTTATGTTTCTATGCTTTATTCGATCCTCGGGACTTAGAGATTTCCCAACAATGGTATCAAAGCTTCTAAAAGCATGAAACTTGATTTAGGGCTTAAAATTGGGTAAATTGATTTTGAGCATGAAATAATGAAATTGGATGATTTAGTATGCTTAAATGTTGTTTAATTGAAGATTGATTGGATCAATTTCATGAAATTATGATTGGATCATTTTTGCCCAAAATGGTTGGCTTGGCCGAATCATACTATGCCCTAAATGTTTTGGAATTTTATTTTTTGATTCATTGGATGAGCTAGAAATGATTTGAATTGTTGATTAATGTCGATTGTCGATTTAATTGAATTGAAACCGAATCGGACATAAAATCCTCACTTGGCCGAGACTTATATGGCATGTAGATGGGTTTGATTTTTATTAATTTGTGTTAGACATGATTTAATGTAAATTAGCATGATTAATTGGGCTAATTGGTGTTTTGGAAAAATTGATTTGGTTAGTTAATTATGTAATGCACTTTAGGTTAATTAGATTATGATTTTATAATTTAATTAATTGGGCTAATTTTGGAAATTGGGCTTGAAAATTGTAATTGAGCTTTAATGGGCTTGGTTAGTTAATTATGTAATCGTTGTTTGAACATTGAATGGTCATTAATTATCAGATTAATTAATTTGATTAGATTGATTGATAGCATGCTTGTGTGAATACATGATTGTGATGCATGAATAATGTATATCGGATAGATATTAGATGGGTGGGGCAATTTTAGAAATTGTTGTAATAAACTTGGAATTTATTAAATTGGACCTGCGTGTCCAGCCTATTACCTCCATACTCTTTGTATTTCTCTTCTCACCTATTCCCCTCAATGTAAATGAGGTTTCTTTAGAAGTGTAGTGTAACGGGTAGAAGTAAATACTTGTGCTAACAGAAGAGAGGAAATGGAGAGATTTGATCTAGGATCAATGTGTTTGAGTATCCATCCGCATATCATTATTATTTATTTATACACGCTTTATTATGTGTTTAGAATGCATGTTTAATGGTGTATGATGATGAGACCTTAACAAAGATAATAAATTGGTTGCCAATTTGCACGTGAAAAACCCTCAAACAATATTAAGCGTTTTTCCGTCCATTGAGTGATTTTTACTCAAGATCCAAGACTGGCATTGGCTTGTTGGCCAAAGTCAAGGTCTTTGTCCGTCGAGGATGTGTTTGAATCATGAGAGCTTTGTTCCATATTGGTGTCTTGTCCAAGTCGTGATTTTTTGGCCAAAGTCAAGATCACTTCTTGTCCATCGACATTGATTACGAAGCTTTCCATGGTCAATGGGTTCCGCTTAACTGGGATCATTAAGCTTGTTGTGCCAAAGCCAAGGCTTAGTTGATTTAGAGGAAAAAGGTTAGGGAATATATTGGATATATTGGCATATATAAGATATATGTTTCGGACTTGGATGTCCACCTACTGGATCTAGGAATTGGATTTGATCCAATTTATCTTAGAGATCTACCTAGTCAAGTATCATACAATTTGTTGGCTAAAGTCAAGATTGTGTGTTATTTAACGGGATCCTAGCCCACTAGGAAACACGATTTCCCGAGTACTCGACAGATGGTTAGAGGCTCGCCGAAAAATAGTGGGTGGCAAGAATTAAATTTGCAATATTCGTTTAGATACTTGCCATACACGCTCAATCAAATATCATTCGTCAAATAAATTAAAGTATTAGTTGGACTAATATTTAATGTCGTTTTAATTAAAGAGTTGGACTGTATTCAAACTATTTCAATTTATAGTTGATTTTATAATTGGATTATAGTAATCAATATAATTGAATTTAATAAACTAAAGTATAGTTGATTATATAGTTGGACTATAGTAATCATTATATTAATAGTACCTGACATCATTGATTAAATAGTTGGACTATTAGAATCAAGATTAAAATTGAAAGGTTGACATTTAAGACATAATCCTAAGGAAAATGTATTTAAATGGTTTAATTTTCAAATTGGGAATAAAACTTCAAGATAGTCTTGGAAACTAAGAAGTATCTTTATTTGATAAAATAACATCTTAGGCCTAAGCCCGGAGTTAAGCAAATAGTAGAGCATGATCTTCGGAAGATTCATGTGATGATAACTTTAGTGCTTAATCCATTATGCTTGCCAAATATACTCCTTAAATTCTTAATCAGAACTAAGGATTAGATCCTTAAAGTATGATAATGAAATTGAAGGATCTTCATAGATCTATTCTTAGATCTTAGAAGTATTAAATTGCAATTAATAACTCTTGCAGAGTTAATGGCTATTCTCAAGGAGATAAAGCCAAAGTTTGCAATAAGGCGAGTAGCGCAAGGCGCACCTTACTTCGATATTCTAGAAGGCCAAGGCTTGGTCAAAGGCTTCTAGAATGTAGAAAATGACAAAGGCAAAATCATTATAATCTTATAAGAAGATAAAGGACATTTCCCAAGATATCTGCCTAAACTGTGGCAAACGGGGTCACTGTATCGTGACTACCGTATGGACAAGGCAGACATTAAAGGAATAAAAGAAAGGGCAAGGCTCTGACTTTAAAAATATTTGTCATAAATATGTCACTACTAGTATTAAAATTGGATTTTAAATACTTAGTATGATACATAAATATGTACTGGTGTGCAGCATCTGCTATGAGCAGGATACTGACTTCAGTCGAGATTAATCTACGAATCGGAAACGGGACGAAGGTCGCTGTTTTAACCGTAGATACCTAAGTTTAAGAACTACCATTCGGGTATGTACTTAAATTAGGAAACTGTTATAATGTAACTAGTTTGACTAGAAACATTATCTCTATATCGAGTATAAATCGTTGCGAGTATACCTTTTATATTCTAGAACACTAAAGTGTTTTATTTTATAAAGATGATATTGAGATAAACACATTAGATGTGAATAACAGTATTTATATTTTGAATATAAATAAATCTCAAACGTATTACATGACAAATAAATAGCTCAAACTGATTTGATCAGATAAGAAATTTAATTATGGCAGTGTTGTCTGGGACACTTTAAACAAGACTCGTATATCCACACTTATGAAGAATGGATACTCGGACAAATTTGATTCTATTCAAATATAGTCTACGAATCTAGTTTATTTGGCAAAGTGCCTAAAACACCTTTTACTTGGTAAAAGTGTTAGTGCCATCGAACTGTAAGCCCTTGTTCATAGTGACGTAAGTGGGCCCAGCTCTAGCTAGGCTAGAGGTGGATATGAATATTTCGTGACCTTTACGGATGTGGCATCACGTTGTGGTTATGTGCTTATTTTGAAACACGAATTGGAAACTTTTAGAGTTTCGACACGAAGTAGACAAACAGATTGGCTAAAGTATTAAAACATCACGGTTTGACTATGATGAAAATACTTAAGCAGTAAGTTCCTAATATACTTGAAAGAGTATAATATTCTTTCAATGAGGACTCCTCTCGGAACACGTCAGTTTGACGCTGTGTCCGAACGGAGAAACCGAATTTTGTTATACATGATAAGGTTAATCATGAGTCGCTCTGAGCTACCATTTCCTTCAACGGATAAGCATTTAACAGTGCAATGCTTATTTTGAATCAGGTTCCATAAAAAACTGTTAGACAGAATTCATATTAGATATCAAAAGGAAAGAAACCGGGTTTCTCACTCCTGATGATTTGGGAATGCTAGGTATACGTTTGGATGATACCAAACCAGAACCCAAATTAGATAAGTGCCAAATTGTAGGATATCCTAGGGAAACCAAAGTATAGTACTTATACAACTCACATGAGAACAATGCTATTGTTGCTCACCATGCGGTTTTCCTAAGAGGAATACCGATATGCAATGGTAAGTGGGAGGATAGTAAAACTCGATGAAAATCGGAGTAATACTGTTCAAGGCACCAAGTCCTTAATGGAACATAAACAGTTCATCAAGGATGAAACTGTACCAGTAATCTTCTTATACACAAGAACCGCATATATCGGAGAGAGTCAGAAAACAACCTGGGGCATGGGTTTCTGATCTCACCTCATAAAGATGTCAATCTTATTGAGGAAGACGAACTGACTACATATAAGGAAGTGATACAAGGTATCGACTCCCAATTAGGGCAAAGTGCCATGAGTCTGAAATGGATTCCATGTATATCAACTATGTTTGGATACTAGTTGATGTACCGTAAGACATTGTGTCTGTTGGTACTGTAAATGTCTTCAAGGAAGACATACATGAATGACAACATACCAACTTACTAAGCTAGGCTTGTAGCGAAAGGGTATCGTTATCAACATAGTGTCGATTACGACGAAACCTTTTACCTGTTGCCACGGAAAATCCATTGGATAATGCTTGCTGATGCTACATATTTCATTTATGAAACATGGCAGCTGAACGAGAAAATCACTTTCCTAAAAAAGGAAACCTTTTGGAGGATGTTTACAATATCCTGACGGTTTTGTCGTATCAAAACTAGCAAATAAGGTTTGCAAGTTATTCGATCCATGTTTGGATTGAAGCAAGCATTAGGTTCTTGGAATTGTCGTTTTGATGTAATTATAATATTTTATGATTTAATTCAAAACAAAATGATTCTTGTGTATATAAGGAGGTTAGTGGGAGTGCACAGAAAGTGACTATCCTAAATAATGATGATATATCATTTCTTGGAAATGATATTCTCATAACAAAATCAGTGAAAGCTTGGCTTTCGAGAAAATTCTCCGTAGAATTCTTGGGAGAAATAACCTTTATTATAGGAATAAAGATCTACAGTGATAGATTTAAAGTTGTTAACACTCTCTGAGAAATCGTACATTGAAAAATGTACGTGACCTGGTGTCTCATACGCTTTGAGCATATGGAGTCACAAACAGGACAATCCAAGTGACAGTCACTGGATTGATATTAAGAACATCCGTTAGTATCTTAGAGAACTAAGGATGCTGTCTTAAACTATGAAGAATGAGAACTTGAAGTGACTGGGATCACTGCTGCAAGTTTCCTAACCGATAAAAACGACTACAAGTCACTAAACGGTACTATACAGCTTGAATAACGGAACAGTGAGCTGGAAATCTTCCAAGCAAGATACTGTTACCGAATAAACAACAAATGCGGGTTATTGCTGCAGCTGAGGCAGCAATAGAAGCCATCTGGGTCAATAACAAATCTAATTAGATTAGATATAGTTCTGTTAGCAGCTAAGCTAGGCGTCAGCATAGGCTAAAGAATTAATGATCTCATCAACGATCCAGATACATACTTCGACTATTCATCTGATTCGTTCGGATCATACATCATGGCGATGTGATGATCGAATAAATCGCAATAGATGATAATCATACAAATCCGCTGACGAAAGCCTTTCCTCAGCAGTTTAAGCGAACCGTACATAGTTCTGGTGTTAGACACTCGAGTTACTGGCTATAGGCCAAGTGGGAGATTATTGGACAGTTATGACCCATAGCGTCACTATTTGTACAGATCATGGTGTTGTTGTACAAATTAACTATGTGACAAAGGATATTGCTCTCTTATCATTTGTGATTAGATCACCTAGATGTATAAATGATAGGAGGTCCATGTGATTAGTTCCTGAATTGAGATGATATGAGACAGTATCAGTCCACGAAGGATTAATCATTAAATATCCCTAGTCAGAGTATTATCGAGATTGGACATCGATAAATTTGTAAAAGACTAGTATTACACTTGTGCGTATTGTGAGGGCACAATAGCATAGTTCTCATATATTTGGGTATAGGATACTCATGCAAGTGTAATAGGAGGTTGTGTTTTACCGATGGTATGAAAAACAGCTTCGCTCTGGATAGACCCCTTCGGAATTCCATTGGTAGTATGACTATGTATCTATGGAAGTCCGACATCAGGGTAGGTGTATTTGGTCTTAACCTGAGACTTACACCGCTAATACTTGCGACAATCAATATGCTTTGGTTTTGGTCGTCCAGGGCTTTAACCGGTTCTGTGTACGCCTCTGCTGGGTATATTGAGAATCGTAGTGTATTGGGTGTGATGTCAAGACTGAAGTATCACTCCAGTCATAGTGGAGATGATGTCACGTAGGATACGGTACTAGTACTCTTAAGTACTGCAGTCATCGGGATATTAAGACTAGGTCATGTATATCCGATTATAGAGACTAGTTACTAGACATCTGACATGTGATTCGTACGGGACAGACATAATTCCAGCCCCAGGCCTAGCACGTGGCTTCTGATACTGGATTGACATACACGATACCACGTATAATAGCCTGATATAGATCGCTTATTCCTGTAAGCATGTTTCTGGAGAATTGGGTAGGCATGGCGCTTTGCTAGAGGCCAACCTTGTCTTGTAATTCGGTAAAACATAGTACTTGGTACGTACGTGTTCGGATAGTCCGATGACCTAATTTACTACCAACATATCTGGGGATCTCATGGGTCGCTTCCCAAAGATTCACCGATGACGTATGACTCGCACTTTAATTAATCTAAGATTAATTTATAGATAGAGAAAATTAATATGGGATTAATTACAGAGATATTTTATTTAGGATAAAATATCATTTAAAGAGAGAGAACGATTAATTTGGAATTAATCGATAAATTAATATATTCGATATATTATCAAAATTGGATTTCGACGCGGAATTAAAATCGAATTTTAATTCGGGCGAACGAATTGATTTAGAATTAACTCGTTAGCGATGTGAATAATAATTATGCTTAGCATGATTATTTAATTAAATTAGATTTAATTACGACGCAATGAAAAATTCGTTAATTTAGAATTAGCGAACCCGAGCCCGAGATTATTTATGAGTGCATTCGCATTTTGAATTCGAGTGCGGCACACAAGTCACATCAAGCGTCAAATCATCATTCACTTCAAGCGTCAAATCACTTGTCACTTTGAGTGATGTGACTTGACAACTTGATTGACTTGATGTAAGTTGATGGTAGTGGTTGGCATTAAATCTTTAACTTTTTGAAAGCCAAATGTGTGGTAAATGAATTTGAAATTCACAAAAGGGTATTAGATACACTTTATGCTATATAACAACACACTCTCTCTTCCTCACTTCTTCTCTCCCACACGCCCAAAGTGGCTCCATTTCCTCTCCAAAATTTTGCTCACTGCCGTGGAATAAAGAGAAGCAATGGTTGATTTTGTTGCAAAATCAAGGTGCTAGCACACATCCGGAGTTGTCCATAGGTGATAGGGAAACCTACCAGTGTGCATGGAATCGTTTCATCACAAGATTGGAGCTTTAATGGACATCAATGGCCGAATTTTGGAAGCCTAGTAACAGCCCACTGCCGAGCTTGGAGGAGGGCAGAAAATTATTTTTTGTTGTTCGTAGCATCGCTCAACCGATCATTGTGAGTATTCCGCACCTCCTTGAATGTATTCACTTATGTTTCTATGCTTTATTCGATCCTCGGGACTTAGAGATTTCCCAACAATAACAACCCTAGATATTTGTGTCTTTTGTTTATTTTCTTTAGTATTTTATTTTATGTTTTTATTTATTTAGCAAAACCACATTAAACCAACAAATCAAGCAATCATTCCATTCTTAACCACATTCAACCAACAAATCAAGCAATCATTCCCTTCTTTCTTTAATTTGATACCTATAAATAAATAGAATCAATAATTAATAACAATAGTAGAAATTAAGTCCTCGTGGGATCGATATTTTTATACTACTTGAGTTATACATGGGCTTGTGTAACGTGTGTGTTCACCAATCAAGATTTTGGCGCAGTTGTCGGGGACTTATTTTTCTTGCGTTATTAATTTTGAAGCTTTATATTTTACTTATATCTAATTTTCTTTACTTTTATTTGTAATTTTTATTTCTTTCTTTATTTTCAGGTGGTTGAAAATTGAACATTATTGGGCGATGGAAGAATTACTAGCTTTACAAAGAAATGATACACCCTATATTAGGGAGCAGTAGTCTGATATTCTGAGGCCTATCAATAGATGTCAGATCAATCATACAACATTTTCCCAACCATTTCAAAACGCAATGGGGAGATGTGAGATATGTGATGGTAACCACCCGAGTAATCAATATTATACCTATACAATTCACGGTGGCAGAACTATCAAAATCCTTCATGGTATGATGAACCAACATATTTCACTGAACCTTATTCTCCATCTTATCCACCACTCTCTTATGATCTTCATCAAGAACCAGAACGATTAGAGGAAGATTGGGTGATTAACATGCTCAAAGATTGGATCAAGAAATAAGATGAAAAATGAGATGCAATGGATGAAATGTTTCAGAGTAACACGACATCCATACAAAGAATTATAGATCAAACAAGACAATTAACAGAAAACCTGAGCTACATACCTCAAGAAGCATTTTCAGATGAAACTAACGAAGCCTTCGAGTACTGAGCACTTTACAATGACACCTTAACAGGGGAAGAAGCTGAGCAGTATCAAGAATCAGAGGTATCAGTTTAGGAGCAGAGTCTCAATTTGTATTTATTATTCATCAGACTCAGATGAGGAACAAGTAGCAGAGTTGTCTATATCTACTACAAGTGAGGATGAAACTCTGTATCCTCAAAATGAAGATCTTGGAGCATGTATTGCATAGATGTTTAAAGAAGAGCTACCCGAGCCGTTCATACCAACCACAGAGGATAAAAACCTACAATCAGAGATATCTTTACATCCTCAGGCTGACACATATGGAGCGTGCATTTCACAAATGATAGATGAAGAGATGAACAATGAAATTCTGATGTACATATATGAAGAAAATATAGAGCAAGATGCAGGATAAATGGAAGAACAAGTGTATGACTTTATTAAAGATCTCATGCATTCAAGAGAAACATCACTATATTAAGGAGTACAAATTAAAGATACCACCCAGAAGCTTGACAGAAATGAGTTCCCATTCAAAGTCAAGAACCATACGAGACCTCCTAATTTTTTTTCTTTCTTTTCAGGAACCACTGGAGTGATAAAGTTTAAAAAGGTGGCACAAACACTGAATGAGACAAAATTCTTTTTGCCACTTTACCGTTGGAAGAGATCCTTCAAAATCAACACTCATAGGATTATCTCTAATCGAAAATCTAAAACCACGCTGAAACCTCCTTGACAAATAGACTTCAGTAACGTCTGGCTGAAGACGAAAAATTTAGCACTAGTAGAGAGAGGCAACCCATGTAATTTTATTATTGCAATTTATGTTTTATTTTGGTATACATGTTGTAAAGTTTTTAATTTTGTGTGATATTTTTAGGGAAAACAAATGAGCATTTAAGGCAGAGCAAGATAAGAGGAATGGTATTTGACAATCACAAGGATGAGATTTAATTCGTTAGTGATGGCTGAGTAAGGAATGGATTATTGAGATGCATCCTAATGGATTTATATACCAAGCGAGTGCGTATTGCATACACAATTCTGTTGCCTTAAATAATTACTTTCATTCATTTTTTCGGTTATGATTTCCTTAATTTTCACCGACAGGATCCAGACTTTTTGACTTTCATGATATATTTTACTGTTTAGATAATAATTATTGGCAGATACTTGTGCTGTTATTATTCATCCTTTTCAGGATCTATAAGTTCAGCTCGTTATTGCACTCTTGAAGACATCCAGATTTGAGAAAGAAATACATAAAAAAAAAATGGAAGCAACTTCAAGAAGACGAGTTGTAAACATCTGTGTGTTTTGTAGTACTAGTGTTGGTTCTAAACCAGAATTTTTTACGGCAGCACAAGAATTGGGTAGAGTCATAGCTGAAAGGAATATGCACTTAGTATGTGGGGGTGGCAATCTTGGACTAATGAGGTACGTTTCAAGGGCCGTACAGGAAGAAGGAAGGCAAGTTCTGGGAATCATCCCAAAACCTTTGGTAGAGGCAAATCTTATAGGACCATCAAACGGATATGAATGCATTGTACCAGGTATGTCCGAATGACTTGTTGAAATGATTAACCATACTGGTGCTTTTATTACTTTTCCAGGTGGCTTGGGCACGATGGAAGAAATTTTTACAGTGCTATCTTGGGCGAACTTAAACATACACTAGAAACCGATTGGACTGTATAATGCTGATGGATTTTATGATTTTCTCTATGTGTTTCAAACCCTGTAAAAGATATCATCTTCACTACCAGAACAGCCCATGATTTAATTGACCAAATCTTAGCCTTTGAACCACAAATTGACCATATCCTTTCCAAGATTAACTGGTACGATGATGATCATGGTAAAAAGCATCATATAAATCTGGATCTTAATCTTTAATTTTCTTTTTAGATATATATTTCTAGCTAACCAGGTACTGTCTTCTAAACTCTTCTTCTACTTTATAGACATTGGGAACAATGTCTCAATTAGGTTTGGAGGAGGGGAATAGTCGATTAGTATTTTATTTTTATTTTTTTGTTGTGTTGTTTTTGTTTGGTTTTTAGTCAAAAGTTTTTGAAAATTCAAAAAAATATATTTTGTTTTTGTGTTTTTAACTTGACTAATCAAGTGTAATTGATGTTTTTAGATAGCTTTGTAAGGAATATTCACTCCTGAGAGGTATCTCAAACTGATTCGTAACAAGTTAATTTTTGTTTATTTCATTTTAAATTATTTAATTTGTGAATTCTCCATAATACTAACTAAATTGGATCTTCATATGCTTAGTTGACAGGTATTATTAACATGCATGGTAAAATATGGCCATGAGTTGTAATTGAAAAGTTTGTAATATTCAGTGCTCTAGTTTAATTAGAGGAAACATCTAAAAAGTAATGGAATAAAAATTTTTTTACATATGAGATCTGAGTAATTAAGTCCTTAACAGTGTTTTAACACCCAGTGCCCTAAAACCAACTGGTTTGGGAGTCATTGGCCTAGAACTCGCTACATAGATTCAAGATATTATATATATATATATGATATCTAAAATTCGAGTAATTAAGTCTGTAAAGATGTCTTAACACCTAGTGCCCTAAAGCCAACTGGCTTCGGAGTCACTAGCCCAAAACTTGCTCAATGGATTACAGATATTGTAAATAAATTAAAAAATCAAAAAAATATGTTCCATTCCCAAAAAATGTGTGAATTCTTATATAACTTTAGGAGAAAAATATTACTCTCTTTTCAACTACACTTATGAATATTGTGGGCACAATGAGCTGATTGATACCTTATTGGTTGTGTATATGGAGAATGGTAAAAAAATAATTGTAGAATTTACTTATTTGGTAATTTGCAAAGAAAGAAAACAACTATTAACTTGGATAAGAGTTTCACTTGTTTAGTCACTAACTTATTTTTTATGTTTGATCTTTTTTTTATGTGCATTTGAAGTTTATGGGTATCATCACTGTAAGCCTTCACGAGACTACAACTCGTCCACTAGGGACACCTAGGGGTTTAAAGACTTGTTACATATGCTAAATGCAACCGTGATCTCTACGAAAGTGATTTAGTTTAATTTTATTTTTTAGTTGTTTATTTCATTTCATTTTATTTGTTTTACTCGAGGACTAGTAAAATGTTAGGTTTGGGGGTGTGATGAGTTTAAAATATATCAATACTTACCGCCCTTTTTACTTTATATATTGTATAGTTTCTTGAGTTTTATGAACCTTTTGATGTGTTTTTGTTTATTTTACAGATAAAATAAAATCAGGATTCAATTAAATCAATCAGGATAAAATATGGAACAAATAAGGCTAAAACTGGACCTGACATTTTGATTTTGGAGATTGGAAACTTGAAATGGCGTTTTAATGAAGTATAATTTTGGAACTTTCAACTTTGCGCAATTGTCGTATTTGGCCATAACTGTTTATTCTGATATCGGATTGAGGTTGTTCAAGTTTCAGATTAAAGAACACTCAAAGATCTACAATATGTATAATTATTAAAGTCATTTTCAAAACAAATAAAATAAAATAAAATAGAAAAATGAAAATTTTCAAACTTCCACCAAAGAGTGGAGGATTTGGTGCCATGTTTTATGCCGTGTTTCGTGCCATGTTTGGTGGAGGCAAAATTTTACCTATATATTCCAAGCCATTTTATTTGTAAATTTCATACTTTCCTTGATTTCTTGAAAAAAATTAAGGATTGTATCTTGTGTGTTTTATTTAGTAGTTTTGTAATGTATTTTTATTTTATTTTAGTATTAATAATGGTTTATGTGTTTTTACTTTCTTTTATGTTTAGCAGTTAATTTTCCATTGGAGAAAGGGTGAAACATTTAATATGATAAGTAGATTAATCTCACTTATGTATAATATGGAAAATATAATTAAATATAGATTAAAGTTGATACCGCCTTAATGGCTGGTTTTATTTATTTGACATAATATGACAACGCCTATATGGTATGTCTTTAGGTGACAGATGATTACCGTCTATATGGCTGGTTTATGTATAAATAATAACACCACTTTTATGGATGGTTTGACTTAATTAGATAACACTGATAATTTCTATAGTATAATAAAGTGAGATTTCTACATTTGAAATATTAAAGGTGAATCCTCTAACCCCAAGCATTTTATTTTTATTCTAGGGAAGTGATGAAGCATAATATTCAAGAGTTTAATAATCGATTTGATTATTATGGGTAATGTTTTGGTTTGTTTATTGAATCTTAAGCTTAATACTTCTTGTTAACTGGCCATTAATAAGATTGATATGGTAAACTTAAAATGAACTTGACGAAAGGATTTTAGGTTTCAGCCTTAGATTCAAGAGCTCACGATCTCACCTTAGGGCATGATGATCCTTAGGTAGATTTCCTTACAAGATAGGAATATACCTATCGGGCTGGGATAGCCATAATTGGAACTTGATCTTAATGAATTCAGATAACTTGGTTAACATAGATATATGATTAATTGGGTTATTTTGGGTGTTTTCATCTGACCATCGACATAGACTTTTGCATATATTCGTGTTCTAGATTAGCAAACTGATTTATTAGAATAATATTGTGTGGAATCACAACCCTAGATATTTGTGTCTTTTGTTTTTATTTCTTATTATTTTATTTTGTGTTTATATTTATTTATTTATTTAGCAAAACCACATTCAACCAACCAATCAAGCAGTCATTCCCTTCTTTCTTTAATTAGATACATGTAAATAAAAAGAATCAATAATTAATAACAAAAGTAGAAATTAAGTCGTCATGGGATCGATATTTTTATACTACTTGAGCGATACATGCACTTGCGTAACGTGTGTGTAAGGAGATGACAATATAGGGTGTTTTTGATCCTGAGACTTATCTCAATGTGTTTCGTAACAAGTTATTTATGTTTCTTCCATTATGAATCATTCAAATTTATGAATTCTCCATAATATCGATTAATTGTGATTTCCATATGTTCATTTGAGAGATATTATCAACATACACGGTAACATATGATTGTGGGATGTAAGTGAAAATTTTATAATATTCAGTTTTGTAGTTTGTTGGACGAAGTACCTAAAAGTAATGGAGTTTGTGTTCTTATTTCAAAAAAAAACTAACCAAGCTTTACTCAATAACTAAACATCTTGCCTCATTAAGTAGTGATTGTTCGCGTAAAACGGCAAGGCTTGAGTTGGTTAAAAAATAATCCCAATGAAAATAATCAAGCTTTTACTTAGTAACCAAACATATTTCCTCAGAAGTATTAATTGTTCACGTAGAACGGTAGATCTTGAGGAATAGAAAAATGAAAAATAAAAAGTGTGAATAAGTTCGATTTTCTAACCTCTCTAACTCAAGCAATTAAGTTTGTATAGGTATTTTCACACTTAGTACCCTAAGCCCAACTGGTCTGGGAGTCACTGGCCCAAAGCTCGTTACATGGGTTAAAGAGAAAGCTTAAGGAAGATGAACATTTTGATAAGAATTTGTATGTTTAATTTTCGCTTAAATTATTAGGGGCTGGTAATAAGCTGGTTGGGGGGGATGATAAATATTTAAAAATGTACATTTATTAAAAGGAAAACTTTATCATTTTTACACTTATAATTTCATTAATCCCCTTAATTTAACACATTTGTAAAATAATAATTTTTTTTTTATGTTTTATATATTTCTATTGTGATTTTTATTTATTGTGTAGGTAAAATATTGCTTCGGGTGTTCAATAAGAAAATGGATATGAAATCTGAATTCCAAGATCTAGAAACCCAAAAGCATGTGACAACTAAATTTTAATCGGACTTGGGAAACATTCACCATTTTTAGATTGACAACAAAATGAGCTTATAATATATGTACCTAAACATGTATTTTATTGTTATTATTATAATATATATAATTATATAATATATTTTAGAGGACCCACCAAGATTTTTATATATAATATAATATTTATTATATTAGAGGTCCTACCAAGATTGAAATATGTGTGTGTGTGTGTGTGTATAATATTATTATAATATATTAATTAAGAAAAAAGGTTGCTATCATATTTTGGTAGATGGTAACCTTTGGAAAAAATATAATTAAAAAAAAAAGATTTGCAAAGGTAAATGTGCTAAGCCCTCTACTATAAATAGAGGTGCTGAGAACCTCATTTTCTTCAACTTCCTTCATACGTCTATATTGAGAATTTGTGAAGGATTCCAGCTCCTACGTGTTTCATTTTTAAAGTTTTGTTGCAATTTCTTTTTCGTTTCAATAATAAAAATTATGTGTATTTTTTATTCAAAACATTAGTAGCTAATTTCATCCTGCTCGGGTAAAGGACGAAACTCTTAATATGACAATATAGATTAATATTAATTATATTATAATATATGAATTGTAATCTGAAAACTAATATTAATCCTCTTACATTTGCAGGTGTCTTGATTCACTGTAGACAATCTCATCTTGGTTGACATAGTTATTACTTTACCCCATATTAAATGAAAGTGTAATTTAAATCTGAACTAGTTATTGACAAACTTTGTTACTGTCTTTATAGCTGGTTTTATATATTTGGAATAATTGAGTACCTACTGGATTTGTTATAAACAATTGCTATCACCGCATTTATGGTTGGTTTTTATATGCTTTGGCATAATTAATTCTTGAAGTAAACTAACTGGATAATAATGACAATTTATATATTATAAAAGCAAGATTTCTCTATATTTGAAATATCAAGAGTGGATCCCCTAGCGCAACATTCAATTTTATTGTTGCATTCCAATTTAAAATTATCTATCACTTCATATAATTCAATCTTTTTATTTTCACTCGAATTATTATTTTATTTTACCAAATCTATTCCATATGGATCGACCTCGGACTTTTCGAGTTATTTATGATTTCGACACTCTTATACTTGGGAGTAAATAACCACTTTGTGAGTGTGTTATCTACTGTCATCCCACTTGGTCGGGTACAGCTGATAATGGCCATTGAAATAAGCCCATATACTTGTATAATTATGATGGATTTCATCGTGGTAGATTACTTAAGTAACTACCAAGTTATTTTGAGAAGACCATTCATGATGAAGGAAGTCATGTCGAGCTACTACTTGAAGTTGAAATTCCTGACCATAGAGGGGGTTCGGGTGGTATGCAGCTATCAGAGGGTAGAAAGGATTGTTTCATAACCGCATCTAATGAGACCCTATGTATTGATAATGTCACAGGGTAGAAGAAGAAAACAATGACAGAAGACTCAGTTAAGGTAGAGTTCATTGATCCCCGACTAGAGGACCCTACTCAGTATGCGGGAGCGGGGGAGGTGCTTGAATTAGTGGACTTTTCGGATTAGAGAAGATAGTCAATGTCGGGGTCAGGTTGGAGGAGAATTTGAAGTGGAAGCTCATAAACTTCTTGAGAGAGTGTGCTTATGTCTTCGTATGGAGCCATAGAGACATGTCCGGGATAGATCCTCGAGTCATCTATCACCGCCTATAAATAGATCTGGCTCATAAAGCTGTGAGGCAGAAGAGGAGGACTTTCAACCAGGAGAGGTACGAGGCCATTCATGTAGAGGTAGACAAGTTGATGCAAGTCGGTTTCATCAGAAAAGTAAAGTATCCGGAGCGGATATCAAACGTGGTCTTGTTGGAGAAATACAATGAGAGATGGAGAATGTGTATGGATTTATCAGATTTAAACCAACCTTGCCCAGAGTATAGATTTCCACTTCCTAAAGTAGATTAGTTGGTGGATTCGACGGCCTGTCGAGGGCTTCTGAGCTTCACGGATGCATTCTCAGGATATAATCAAATCAGAATGTTCACTGAGGATGATGAGAAGATAGCATTTATCACAAATCATGGGTTATATTTCTACAAGGTAATGCCTTTTGGATTGAAGAATATCGGAGCAATGTATCAAAGATTGGTAACCGTATCTTCAAACCCCTCATTGGCAAGACAATGCAAGTCTTTATCGATGATATGATAACTATATCAGTATATTTGAATGATCACTTGGAACACCTCTGGTAGATGTTTGAACTGCTGAGGAAGTATAAGATGAGACTGAACCCAGAGAAGCACGCCTTCGGAGTATCATTGGGAAATATTTTAGAGTACATGGTTAGTGGGAGTAGGTCAATCCTCAGAAGAACAAAGTAGTTCTAGATTTGAAATCGCCAAAGACAATGAAAGAAGTACAGGGCTTGATTGGTCGGGTAGTAGCGCTTAATTGTTTTATTCAAAGGCCATTGATAAGTTTCATGTCTTATTCTAACTGATTAAGAAGGTGAAGAAAAAAGTTGAGTGGACGAGCGAATGCGAGAAGGAATTCCACCAACTTAAAAAAGTAAATGACCCGACCTCCATTTCTGGCTAAGCCAAATATGAATGAGATGTTATTTATGTACATAGAAGTTTCAGAGCATGCTGTAACTTCGGTACTAGTCCAAGAAATGGAAAAAATTCCAAGGCCCATGTATTGCTCTAGCAAGTCCTTATTATATGCGTAAATCTAATACTCAGACCATGAATTGATGGCCTTGTCTTTAGTTACTACAACAAGGAAGTCACGACCTTACTTCCAAGGTCATCCCATCGGGGTATATACGACCAATTACTTAGGCAAATATTGCATAAACTTGAGACCTCGAGTCATCTGGGAAAATGGTCAGTAGAGCTGAGTGAATATGATATATCATACCTACTCTGAGTGTTAGTTAATGGGCAGGCTCTAGCTGATTTTGTGGAAGAATTCACCAGGCCCCAAGTTATGGTTGTCATGGAAGAGGAAAAGTGAGAATTATTTATTGATGGGTCGGTCAGCTCACAAGGGTGTGGAGCTGGTGTCATCCTCAGTAATGGGCAAGGTGAGGAGCTAAGTTATTCAATGAGAGTTTCATTTAAAGTAACTAATAACGAGACCTAGTATGAGGCAATCCTGGTCGGGTTGAGGCTTTGTGATGCGGTCGGGGCGAGAGATGTGATTATGAAGATTGACTCGCAACTGGCTGTCCAGCAGTTGAATGATGGATTTCAGGCAAGAGAGCCTAATATGATAGCTTACCTCATGAAGATGAAGGAATTTGTTAAAATGATGGGGAATGTGACGTTTGAGCAAATCGATTGATAGAACAATCAATAGGCAAATTCATTAGCCCTGTTGGCATCATCCATCAAGTCTAAGATTCCTCATGTCATTCCTATGGTGGTCCTAAAACCTAAGAGTGTGGGAGGTTATAATATGATGGAGGTCAAAGCTGAAGTTAAATCGACCTGGATGGACCCGATCAAGAGGTACCTAGAGTCCAGACACTTACTAGATGACAAGAATGAGGTGAGAAGGTTGAAATATTGGAGTGCATATTTTTACCTGATAAATAAGATACTTTATAGAATGGGCTTTATGATGCCATACTTCAGGTGTTAGGAGACGAGGATGTTATTTATCTGCTAAGGAAAATTCATGAAGGAATCTGTGGAAATCATGCTAGTGGGAAATGTATTGCCTACAAAACACTCAAATAGGGTTTTCTTTTGCCAACAATGTATCAAGATAGAATCGGAATAGCCCGACATGTGATGGGTGTCAAAAGAATGCTAATATACCCCAATAGCCAGTCGAGAAGCTAACTACTATATCAATCTCTTGGTCATTTGTCCAAAGGGGTTTGGATCTCGTTGAACCTATGCTTACAAGGAGAGGTTAGGCCAAGTATGCAATTGTGGCTATTGATTAAGTCACAAATTGGGAGAGGCTGAGCTATTATACACCATAACTGAGAATCAAGCCACAAACTTTGTAAAGAAGAATATGGTTTATCGGTTAGGGATTAACCAGACCATCATCATAGATAATTGGAATCAATTTGATAGCTCGGGCTTCAAGAAGCTTTGTGAGGACCTTTGGATTGCATTGAGATTCACATAACCTACTCACCTGAATTCTAATGGGCAGGTTGAGATAGCAAACAAAACCATAAAGAACATCTTGAAAGCTCGACTCAGGTCATGCAAGGGCTTATGGGTTGAGGAGCAACCAGAAGTATTGTGGGCGCATCAAATAAGCTTACAAAGACTATATAGAAGAACCTTTTTCATTGGCCTATGGGTGTGAGGCCGTGATACTAACAGAGATCGGGATGATGACTCATCGGGTTCAGTTTTTTGAAGGAGAATAGAATGAAGACCTCCTTAGAGACCATCTTGACCTGATCGAGGAAAAAAGAGAGCGATCGACACTCAAAATTATATCTTGTTAGCTTATAATGGCTCGTTTCTATAATAAGAGGGTCTGGGTACGAACCTTTAATCCAAGGGACTTGGTTTTAAGG
This sequence comes from Zanthoxylum bungeanum, assembly GCA_019454045.1. Classification (NCBI taxonomy): domain Eukaryota; kingdom Viridiplantae; phylum Streptophyta; class Magnoliopsida; order Sapindales; family Rutaceae; genus Zanthoxylum; species Zanthoxylum bungeanum. Next base: position 140,017 of record SKCR01034498.1, read on the forward strand.
AGGGTCACTTTGAATACAAAAATCCTAAGAAAGGCTCAATGGGAGTGTAGACACTACATTTTTGTAAAAATCCTAATGATGAGCCTCGTATGGAGGCACTACTCGATAAGTTGCAGAATTCGGAAGGGAAAATTCTAAAATTAATAGCTCGTCAAATTTAAATTCGCTAGTTAGCCTCGGCCCAAAACCATTGCAACCCATGCAAGCCCATTCGTCCAAGCCATAGAACCCCAATCAAAACCCATACAACTTCCATGGCCCACAAGCCCAAGCCCAATCCAAAATAATAAAACACATGCCAAAATCCAATCAAATCCCCTTCCAAATAAAAATATTTTGAATCTAATCCCCACAAAAAATACACAAATTTATTTCCCTAAATAACTTAATAAAATACATCCCTTTTTTGCATGATTTATTTCCTTGCTAAGAAACCCTAGCACACCATTATATAAATAACACAAAACCAAAACTTAATCTTCTTTCTTTTCTAACCACACGATACTTTAAAACAATTCAACAAACCCCAATACATACACGTATATATTCCTCTTTTTTACCTGACATTCACGGAAACCTTCAAAAAAAAAAAAACCTTGATGCCTCTCCCACTTTCTCTCAACCTTCACGCCTCTTCTCTTCTTCTTTCTTCTCCCATTTCTCTCGTCCCTAAGCTCCCTCTCTTATCTCTCTCGTCCACTCTCTCTCACTAAGACAGACACACGTCCTCCCTTTCTCAACTCGACACTTCACTCACACACAGGCCACGAACTCCTCTCTCTTGGACCACTCAACCGACACAAAGAACCCACAATACAGCCCTCCACTTGAACCACACATCTTACACACTCTCGGCAAGACATAAATAAAAAACTCTAAACACGCTGACTGTTCCCCTCTTCTCCACTCACACAACCTTTCATTCTTCTCAATTGACACGGCCACGTGAAGACCAAAACTCATGTAGACCATTAATGTCTAAGAATAAAAGCCATTATGCCACTCACAAACCTAAACACACGCACTCAGAGCCGACCAACATGTGAACAATCGACCAAGCCTGGCCCTCCACCGACTCACACACATAAAAAACCAGACACACAGACCAGATAACAAACCTAGAACCAGCCACGCGAACCATCCCCTTAGCACCGAACAACCCCAAAGCTAAGCCCCTTCACCGAACAGAAATAAAGCCATACACTCTTATAACATGTGTCCCTTAAACACACACACACACACACATCATTTCTTCACAGCCGAAACACTTATAAAATTAGCATCAAACTGCACCCATAATCCACGTGAAACCATCCCCAAAACCAAGAATAAATCAACCCTTCAACCACCGAAAAATACACAAAAAATAGTCCCCAAAAAAGTCCCAAAAATCACTCAAAAATAGTCCAAATAACCCTGAAAACAGCGGTCCAAAAATCATAGAAAAACAGTGAATAAAATAGCGGAAACAGCAGCCCAAAACAGCGACAAACCAAAAAAAAGTGAAGTGTTAACCATTCCGGCGATGTCCTAACGCGCTCCCAAGGAGAGAATTAAAAGGTAAGACCTAAGGGCACCTTTTATTATATTGTGTTTTGTCGTCCCGGAAACGACATGCTTGGTTGGACATGAAATACATCCAACCGAGAATACGAAGCCCTACATTAAAGATGGCCAAATTATTTGGTCACACTTTTTATTATTATGCATTTATTTTATGTTATTTATCTTCCTTCATTATTTCGCATTTTAGTTTATTATTTATCTTCCGGTTATTTATTGTTATTCCATCACACGTATTTTTATATGTCATGTCTATTTTTATTTGCATTGTGTTAATGATTGCGTGTTATCCCTTGCGGTATATTGGATGGAAACCCATACATAAATTTCATAGCCGAATCCGAATGGACGGTAATGCAGTCTGTACTTGGGATACAACTCCAAGTACCACTTGAGAAATATTCACGCATGTGTTTCATTTTTGTTATTTAATTTTTGTGTTTATTTATTGTTTGCATTTAGTATTCCGCTATTTACTTTCTGCCTGTCATTTCATTTAATTATTTATGCATTGTTAATTATGTGCATGGGCTAATTACGTCAGATTAAAGGTCCCCTGTTTGAGGGAAATGCCTAAGGGCAGCCTTTACCATAATATTTTACCGCGCCGAGCGAAGTATGCTTGATTGGATGTGAAATACGTTCAATCAGGCATACGAGGTCCCATATAGATGTTGGCTAAGTCTCTTGGTCGCATCTCTTTTATCATTCTATGATTTATATTCTATATGTTATTTCATTTATTTATTTATGCATCATTAATTAAGCGCATGGGCTAATTACGTCGGATTAAAGGTCACTCGTTTGAGAAAAATGCCTAAGGGCAGCCTTTACCATAATATTTTATCACGTTGGATGAGATACGCTTGGTTGGATGTGAAATATGTTCAATCGGGTATATGAGGTCCCATATAGATGTCGTCCAGGCTCTTGGTTTCATCTCTTTTCTTCTAATCTCATTATTCACCTTTTGTTTATTATTCTTCATTTATTGCTTCTATTTATTCTATGTTAATGCTTGAGTTTTACCTCTCGTGGTATATCGGATGGAAACCCAGACATAAATTTCGTAGCCGAATCTAAATGTACGTTAGTGTGGTCTGTACTTGGGATAAAACTCCACGTACCGCTTGAGAAATATTCACGTACGTGTTTATGTCATTTTAGATACCGCTTTGGTAATCCCGTTCGAACGCGTTTACGAACGCTACTTGAACACATGCATTCGGCCTTATCCCGTTCGAACGTATTTTCGAACGCTACTCGAACGCATGCATTCTATTTTACCATGCATCATATCCCATACCGTTCGAACGCATTTTCGAACGCTACACGAACACACATACAGTGAACAAACTTCTTTTTATCATATTTTATGCATGTCTGCATCTTTGATAATTTCTTTTGCATTACGTACTTAATTATCTCTCTTTATTATTAATGCTTTTATTGTTATTATTTATCTACATTCTCGCGCTTCTTTGTTTAATATGTTTATGGAATTATACATGTGCTTTCATTTGTATTTAAGTTTATGGGTGTGAAAACTTGTGTGTTATTTATTTTCGTGTGTTGCATAAGACTTGGTTACATTATTGCATAAATCTATTCATTACAATTGGCATAAGTAAAGGACCATTTCGAACCCAACGGTTTGAGGTCTTCCCTTGCCAGGGGTGAGTGCGGCCTTAAATCATTTCTCAGTTCACACTGGGTGGAGACTCCATCATTCTCCGGTTTAGTCCTCCGCGAGGTACTCCTCACTTCCGAAAGGCCATGAGCTCGAAGCATCGCCATACCTTTTTGCCTGTTCCAATAGGGAGCAAAATGGGAAATGTCTTACAAGATAGAATATTTCGCCAGGCCGAGTGCCTAGCACCTGGAGCAGTTGGATGGAACCGGCTTAAAAAGCCCTGGAACACAGAGATGATGAGAATGTATTTTCAATAAAGCATCTCTCAAAATGACACACAGAGAGTTATAAAAAGGGCAATATATTTTAAGATTATACGTATGGCTTTCCCTTTATGAATAAAGACATGTACATTTACACGGAATAGGAAAGACTTATTCAATATTCTTAAGAAATACTCGAGGTCGACAATACCAAAAGCTACAAAAGTGTGAAAAATATGCACCCCCGTGGCACGCCAACCTCGGTGTCATTATTAAATCCTCGGGCTGGAATGCTAATACCCAATGACTTGCACATTTGAAGACTTTGAAGACCTGTATGACATTTGGCACATCGGGTATCAATAGCACGCTCGGCGGAAAGGTCGGTATTGAATTTGGTACCTAAGGTAATCAGAGCACGCACGGATAAAAGATAGTTTGTGAGGTACTATGATGGCCTCAGGTTTTCATAGCATGAGGAGATATAATTCCTTCATAGCATTTGCCACCCATAGAAGGTGTTCGAGGTGCATAACACAGGCATGGCTCATAGGCCTCCGCTACATTTGTAGCATCGAGATATGCCTAGCATGGGGAAGAGGTGTGTCTTAGGGCGCTGACCATCTTGCAGACTCAATGCCTTTCTATCATGAGGAGGAAAATGCCATCATGGCTTTGGTCATCCTCTGATCCGTAGCTCGGTTCACTGGGACATTTGGACTGTGAGGTTCAAAATTTTTGTTATGGATAACATAGGGCATGACACTGTCTTAATTGCCTTGATATTTTTGTATTGGTACAGAGTGCATGATACACCACTCCCGTTACACTTTCCATTTTATTTTATTTTTGCACAGCTTGGCACGGGATGCCATAACCATTGGTTGTGGGGATGGCTTGAGGTTGAGAATCTTCTTACTAGGTTTTTCAAGATTATGGGTTGTGATGGATCGGTGCTTCATTCGCTCTACCGATGATATATTATTGAGTGGCACAATAAGGGAATATTTTTTTGTGGTAAAATGTTTGAATGGCTCAGGCTGCATTCATTCCGCAAAGGCCATATTATTGATGGGAACAATAAAGGAACATTCTCTTATGGCCAAATATTTAGATGGCTCGGAGCTGCATTCGTTCCACCGATGCCATATTTTTAAGGGGCACAATGAGGAAATATTCTCTTGTGGTAAAATGTTTGAATGGCTCAGGGCTGCATTCATTCTGTCGAGGCCATATTACTTGATTGGCATAAAGAGGGAATATTCTCTTGTGGCCAAGTAAAATTGCTCGGGGTTGGGTTACATTATGTTGAGACCACACTGTTGTGTGTTAGTGAAAAAATGGTTCATTCCCTTGCGACTAAGTGACTTAGATTGCTCAGGGTTGAGTACTTCCTACTGATGCTTTATTTATTTTATTGGCATAGGGTTGGAATTTCTCCCATATGGTATTGCTTGAGTGATATAAGGAAATATCATTCCATTGGGACTAGGTTCACTGATGGCTCAAGGTTGGGTACGTCCCACCGAGGCCCTATTTTATTTATTGGCACAAGATTAGAGTTTCTCTCCCATGGTCTCGAGGCATCAGAATGATCTCCAGTTGATTGGGGTATTTCATGGATTGTCTTAGTATGAAATTACGTCTTTGGAAATGGTCAAAAATTGAACCGGTTATCAATATTGAAGAGTCTTTTTGAAGGGTTCAAAATTTTTCAATTGTTGCAAGAATGTGTTGTGGCATCGGGTCAGGATGCATAGCCCTACTGGGGGTATTGTAGTATTGATAGACGGACTAACAGTATGGTCGGGGTGAGATTTTCGGGATGGGCTAGCCTATTGCTATGATCAGGCATCAATGTGTGTGAATCAATTAGAGTGATTTAAAAATAATTGTGTTACCAAATAGTCATTACGATTGATTACAAGTTTGAAATTTATCTAAGTGTTAAAAAAGGGAAGGTGCTCTATATCGGGTCTTTTCTCAATGTGTGCTTTGGTGTAGAAATAAGAATACACAAGTGCACAAGAGAAATTTTAATAAGTATATTGAATTATATTTTATACTCCCTTAGGATTTTCTGCAGAATGAAGGTCATCTACATAGAAAATGAGGGACTGGGAACATCCTTGGTCAAGGCGGGGGAGGTTGTGGGCTCAGAAGCATCATCAATAGTATGAGGCATTGAGGCCAAATGATCTGGATCAAGAACAGTCTCAATTCCTTCATGAACTGCATCAAAATCGTCATCAAAAGTCATTTCTCCTTTGGCGACCTTGTTGACCTTCTGGAGCTCGCTTAAGTTCAAGTCGGGGATCATATATAGAGACTCCTCCAAGCCCTAGAATCCTTGATACGGCTCTCAAGGTTGGCCTGCGGGTCATTCAACTCGACACGGGCATTGGTCATCTCATTCTGAGATCTCATCAGTTCATCTATAGGATTCTCTAACTTAGTCTGATTCTTTTCGATATTTCCCTTCGCAATATCTACCTTTGCCTGCTACAGCTTGAGCTCAAAGCCTTATTACCAAGCTCATGACGAGCTTCATCCCTATCATTTATTACAACTTGGAGGGCTTCAAATAGGGTTTTAGTTGCCTCTTTTACCTCCCTCTCAGTTAATTGGCTTTGAAGCCTATAGGTTGGCTACCCTCGGCCTTGGTGTTGTAAAGCACATCCATATCGGTGGCCAAGAGATATACCAACTGCATAAAAATAGAGCACGGGTTAGTTTATTAGTAAGAGATGATAACTGATGAAAGAAGTGTTGGAGTTGGTACTTAGAACGCCAATCCAAATAATATATTATACATTATATTTTATTATTTATTAATAAAATAACTATATTTTCATTTCAAGCTTGTTAATGGTAATGTCATTATGCATATTATTTTGATATATAAATATGCTGAGAATGACATCGACCTTAGAATAGTCATATAGTAATACTAGACACTGGGTGGTCTAACTTTGGGATAATATTACTATTATAAACTATTCTTAAAGTAAATATTCATAGTCGTTTGTTTTGGAATAAGGTTGAATTTCTATCACCTAGAAGACTATCATATGTCGTATATTGGAATTGGAGTTCCAATGGTTTAACCCAATGTACCATGAGCAAATGAAGCATATAGACATGTAGGTATTCGTTGGAGCGAATACTGAATGACTCACAGGTGAATCTTAATAGTTGGAAGTACACACCATTCGTCAATAGGAATCTCTTTGAGTCGAGCAGCATATATGATCCTTTGACTATATGATAACATTGATTTTGTGTGTGATCCACCACACTTTGATGCCATATATTTCAGAGACATTTCATGGTTTGACCGTTAGATGTTCGTTTGGTGTGGACTCATGCACTCATTAATCAAGTGAATATCAAGATAGGATCTGTCAGCCCGTATGTGTACCATAAGAGGTTTAGGTATCCATGTGAGTAAGTCACGATTCTTAAGACTTTGATGAGAGTAAGTCATGATTCTTATGACTTTGGCCAAAGTCGATCACCTAGGGTGAATCGCATGTATAAGAAATGGTGTTCTGATTAGTTGTAAAGAATCGGGAACATGTCGACATGAGATGTGCGCTTCGAAAACTTGACGGTATAATCTATGTTTCCTAAGCACAACTCAAATAGCCTATAACAGAGGGAATGTTAAACATATGTGATGACCTTGAATTGTAAAGCTCAGAAATATCGTTCGTGTTCTTCGCAAATTCGGAGGTGGCTGAAATTTTTTGATAATAAATAATATTTGATATTATACAATGTTATTGGATAACATTAATTATTTACTTTGGGCCAATTTGATTAATTGGATTAATCCAAAATCACACAATGGCTTTATTGTAATTTCATAAATATCTCTACTATTGGAGGATATTTTGGTAATTTCAAATATATAATAATATGTGTATTTATCTTGATTTAATTGGATTAAATCAAAGTGGTAGGCAATAAACTAATAAATTTGATAAACTTTATCTTGATTTAATTGGACTAAATCAAAGTTGTAGATAAATGTGATTAGTCAAACCTAATTATATATATATGAAAAATTGGATTAAGCACACTTAAAAATTGATTAGAACTTTTAATTAAAAATTACATAAGTTTTGCTATAAAAGGAAATTTTGGGCAAGTTTTTAATCAAGCTTGAGATTAAGAAAGTTAAGCTTGTGAAAGCTAAAACAAGCAAGAATTAGAGATATTAGCCTAAGTAAAAGAAGTGTTTAGAGAAGCTTTGAAAGTCCTCTACAATATTTCAACAATGAGAAATCAAGATTTGATCTTGTAATCAAGCTTGCTAACTTTGGAATCAAAATGAGATCTTGAAATCAAGTTTGCTAACTTTGGAATCAAGATTGGATATTAGAATCAAGCTTGCTAACTTTGGAAGTTTTCCACAAAATTTCAACAATGAGAATAAGATTAGATATTGGAATCAAACTTACTAAGTAAGTTTCATATTCTCTAAAGCTATATGTTCATTAGTGAGTCATTAGTGAAACCTATAGTGATGTATTATGTGTTTGATAAATAATAACATAACTTACTGTTGAAATTAGGCTAATAAATTATGTATGGATGCTTTGAAAGTATAAACACAAAATGCTTGTGACTGGGTCAAAATATTTATGTTGTAGATAAACATAAAATTAGAGTATGAAACTCTAAATAATAGCTTGGAGTTATGGCTACCATTCTAGAATCACTTGACTACCTTAGGGTGACCTAGAATTTTTCGAGTCATTTCATTATGAGATTCTATTTTGGTTTTTGTTTTGATTTAAATATATATATATATATATTTGTTGTATAATATTTGTTAAGGTTGGTTTTGAAAATAAAATTATTTTGGGTGTTTTAAAAGTATTTTAAGTATTTTTTCAAAAAAAAAAATTATATGCAGTGCGCGCTACAAGTGTTGGAGTTGGTGCTTGGACTGTTAATCCGAATTGTGCATTTTATTATTTATTAATAAAATGACTATGTTTTCATTTCATATCTTATTAATGATATTATCATTATGCGTATTAGATTGATGTATAGATATGCTAAGTATGAAATCGTCCTTAGAATAGTCTTGTAACTGGACACTAGGTGGTCCGATATTGGGATAAGTATTACTATTATAAACTATTCTTAAAGTAAATATTCCTAGTCGTTAGCATCACTATTTGTAAAAGACATGGTTTTTTTTGTACAAATTAACTATGTGACAAAGGAAATTGCTATTTTATCATTTTGCAATTGGATTACTTGGATATATAAATGATAAAAGTCCATATGGTTAAACCGGATTAATAAGATATGACATTATTAATCCACGAACAGTTTGATCATTAAATATCCCTAGTCGTAGTATTATGTAGACTGGACATCGATAATGCGGAAGAGATTAGTATTACACTTGTGCGCATTATGAAAGCTTAACGACATAGTTCTCATATGTTTAAGTGCTGGATACTTATACAAGTGTGATATGAGGTTCTGTTAGTCGTTGGACTGAGAACAACTTCTCTCTGGATAGACCCCTCAGAGTCCCATTGGTATTATGACTATGTGTCTATGGGAATCAGAATCAGGGTAGGTGTATATGATCTTTAACCTGAGACTTGCATCTCTAATATTTGCGACAATCAATTTGCTTTAGTTTTAGTCGTCTGGAGCTTTAACAGGTTCTGTGTATGCCTCTGTTGGGTTTACTGAGAATCGTAGTGTATTGGGTGTGATGTCAAGATGGGAGTATCACTTAAGTCATATGGAGATGATGATCACGCAGGATATGGTATAGTACTCTTATATGCTGCAGCTATCGGGATAATATGACTAGGTCATGATTATCCGATTACAGAGACTAGTTACGTGTGATCTGATATATGCTTCGTATGGAGCAGACACAATTCCAACCCTAGGCCTAGCATGTGACATCCGATACTGGATCTTATTACGTAATACTTTGTATACTACGCCTGATATAGATTATATATTCTTCGTTGAATATTTCTGGAGAATTGGGTAGGCACGGTTCTTTACTAGAAGCCAACCATGTCTTGTAAATTAATGAGAATATGGTACGGGGTACGCACGTGTCGAATAGTCCGACAACCGAATTTACTGCCAACATATCCATGGATCTCTTTGTTAGTGTTCCTAGAACATTCAAAGGATCTAATAAGCATGAAAACATATAATATGAACATTATAAGATGCGGAATTAACTTACAATGAATGGATAGAGCTTTAAAAATTTTGAGAGGAAGATCTCCAAGATCCAATCTTTTGATGATTCCAAGCTTTTGGGTAGTTTCCCTATCATCTTTGTTAACTTGCAAAGTGCTAGCTTTTAGTTGATTTGAAAACAAATCCAAGAGAGAAGAAGAGAGGCAAATTCGGCCACCCTTAGAGCTTCTAGGGTTTCTAGTTTTCAATTTTGTTAAGTGTTACAAAAGTGTAGAGATCCCTTTTTGTTATTCACCTTGTGGTAAAACCATTTCACCTTTTACCCTAAACTTAGTAGGTGTGGGTAAATGGTTTCTCAAAAAGCAAAACAAGGTAGTTGAGTGGTGGGAACACCTACCACACATGGGCTCCAAATATTTGAATTCAAAATTCAAATATCTCTACGAACATTTGCCGCGGCTCGGTTCCGTTTAATCCGATTAAACGAACCTTCGTTGCTAAATAATTAAATCTAATTTAATTAAATAACGATGCCTCGCAAATATATTACGAACGTCGTTCACGAACTAATTCTAAATTAATTCATTCGTTCGTATTAAAGTCCGACTTTAATCTCGTAATGAAATCCAATTCATTTTAATATATCCGATATATTAATTTTAACCCATTTGAATAAATTAAATAGAAAAATCAAATTTAACTATTAAATTTATTTTACCGATTAATTCCAAATTAATCGCGTTCTTTCTCTACTGAACACATTTAATTTCAGATTAAATAAAGCCCATATTAATCCCAGATTAATTTTCTCTCTCTAAATTAATCCCAGATTAATTCTAATTTAAGTCAATTGTCATCAGTGAATCTTTGGGAAGCGGCCCGAAAGATCTCTGGATATGTTGGCAGTAAATCCGGTTATCGGACTATCCGATAAAGTGAGTACCTCGTACCACGTGCTTACCGATTTACAAGACATGGTTGGCTTCTAGTAAAGCACCGTGCCTACCCAATTCTCCAGAAATATTCTTACTGGAATATATAATCTATGTCAGGCGTAGAATACCTAGTATCTCGTATTGCGATCCAGTATCAGAAGTCACGTGCTAGGCCTGAGGCTGGAATAGTGTCTGCCCCGTACGAAGCACATATCGGATATCAAACAACTAGTCTCTTTGAATCGGATAATCATGACCTTGTCACATTATCTCGATGGTTGCAACACAATAGAGAACGAGTTATGAATCCCTGCGTGATCATCATCTCCATATGTCTGGAGTGATACTTCCGTCTTGACATCACATCCAATACACTACGATTCTCGAATAGAGGCGTACACAGAACATGTTAAAGCCCTGGACGACCAAAACCAAAGTTTACCAATTGTCGTAAGTATTAGCGATGTAAGTCTCAGGTTAAGACCAAATATACCTACCCTGACGCGGACTCCCATAGACACATATACATACTACCAATGGGATTCCGCGGGGTCTATCCAGAGCGAAGTTGTTTTCCGTACCATCGGTAAAACACAACCTCCTATCGCACTTACATAAGTATCCTATACTTAAACATATGAGAACTATGTCGTTATGCCCTCACAACGCGCACAAGTGCAATACTAGTATATTCCGCATTATCGATGTCCAGTCTCGATAATACTACGACTAGGGATATTTAATGATTAAACCTTTATGGATTGATACTGTCTCATATCATCTCAATCCGGAACTAATCATATGAACTTTTACGATTTATATATCAAAGTAAATAAATTACGAAATGATAAAAGGCAATTTCAATACTACATAGTCAATTTTATACAAAAACACAATGTCTTTTAGAAACAGTGACGATATGGGTCATAATTGTCTAACAATCTCCCACTTGGCCTATAGCCAGTCACTCAAGCATCTAACACCTGAACTATGTATATGTTTCTCAAACTTTTGCTGTGAATAGCTTTCGTCAGCGGATCTACAATATTGTCATCTGATGCGATCTTCTCGATCTTCACATCGCCACGATGTATGATCTCACGAATCAGATGGAAACGTCGAAGAACATGCTTGGATCATTGATGAGACCGTGGTTCCTTAGCCTGCGCTATAGCCCCGTTATTGTCATAAAATAATGGAACGAGCTCAGCTGCTAACGGAACTACTCCTAATCCAATTAGGAATTTACGGATCCAAACTGCCTCTTTTGCTGCTTCAGCTGCAGCAATATACTCCGCTTCTGTTGTTGAATTGGCAACAGTCTCTTGCTTGGAAGATTTCCAGCTTACTGCTCTGTTGTTCAAACAAAATATGTACCCGGATTATGACTTAGAGTCGTCTTTATCGGTTTGGAAACTTGCATCGGTATACCCAGTTACCTCAAGTTCTCCATCTCAATAAATTAAGAAAGCATTCTTAGTTCGTCTAAGATACTTAAGGATGTTCTTAACCGCCATCCAGTGACCATCACCTGGATCGGCCTGATAGCGACTACACATGCTCAAAGTATACGAGACATCAGGTCGTGTACATATCATGGCATCCATGATCGATCCGGCTGCCGAGGCGAACGATATCCGACTCATGCTGTTTCTCTCATCTTGAGTTTTAGGACACATGTTCTTAGATAGAGAGATGTCAGGTGACACTGGTAACAGTCCTCTTTTGGACTGATCCATGTTGAATCTTTTCAACACTTTGTCAATGTACGTGCTGTTGAGTTACTATTAGGTCCCAAGATCAAATCTAAGCATGAAACAATGAGTGAACACATCAACGGAGGTAGCGGAATACTCACATCGATCGGTTGAGTCGATTGGAAGACGATTCGAAGCCAAAAAGTCCACTGCATCACACGCCCACTGCAGCAGTCCACTCTTTAAAATTTCAGTTTTGAGCTGAGAAAACGGAGCTCCAAGCCTCGTCCGACGGATCCCGGCTCATGGGTGAACCTCCCTACCACCTTCGCAAGACTCGTATGTGTGCTAGCACATGAATTTTCACCATGAAAATCCACTCTTCCTTCCCTATGGCTCACGGCAATTGGCTTCAAAAACCAGTCCCATTTTGTGTTTGGGCGTGAGATGAGAGGAGAGAATGAGAGAGAAAGAAAATGTGTAATTAATTTGAAATGCATATCAAGTATATCTTATATACTTGGTTTGAAATTCCAATGAATTTCATTTTCATTTACCTTTAATTTGCATTCCAAAAGTCAAAAAGGTAAACACTATGCACATCAACTATTCACATGTCACTTTATGTCAAGTGTCATGTCTTTAGTCTTTTCAATCAATCAATCACTCACATCAATCAATCAAATGTCACATCACTCAAAGTGACGCTTGATTTGACGCTTGATGTGATGAATGACTTGACGTTAGATTTGACGCTTGATGTGACTTGCGTCGCCGCACTCGAATTCGAAATACGAATGCGCTCGCAATCACACTCGGGCTCGGGTTCGCTAATTCCAAATTAACGATTTTTCCGTCGCGTCGTAATTAAATGATTACGCCTAGCGAATTCACTATTCACGTCGCTAACGAATTAATTCTAAATTAATTCGTTCGCCCGAATTAAAATCTAATTTTAATTCCGCGTCGAAATCTAATTTCGTTTAATATATCGAATATATTAATTTACCGATTAATTCTAAATTAATCGTTATCTCTCTCAAGACGATATTTTATCCTAGATAAAATATCCCCGTAATTAATCCTAGATTAATTTTCTCTCTCTTCTATATAATCCCAGATTATTCAAGAGTGCGAGTTGTGCGTCATCGGTGGATTATCGGGAAGCGACCCATGAGATCTCCGGATAAGTTGGCTATAAATACGGTCGTCGGTGTAACCGAATCACGTACGTACCAAGTACTACGTTCTACCGATTTACGAGACAAGGTCAACTCCTAGCAAAGCACCAAGTCATCCCAATTCTCCGGACATATCCTTTTAAGAATATTTAGATCTATATCAAGCGTAGTATACTCACGTATTGTGCATATCGGCCCAGTATCGGATAATCACGTGTTAGGGCTGGGGCTGGATAAGTGTCTGCCCCGTCCGAAACACATATCGGATGTCTGGTAACTAGTCTCTATAATCGGATATTCATGACCTGGTCATAATATCACGATTGGATGCGCATCACTTAAGAGCACTAATACCGTATCCTGCGTGACATCATCTCCACTATGACTGGAGTGATACTTCCGTCTCGACATCACACCCAATACTCTACGACTCTCTGATAAACCCAGAAGTGGTAGACACAGAACCGGTTAAAGCCCCCAACCACCAAATCCAAAGTTTATCGATTATCGTAAGTATTAGCGATGCAAGTCTCAGGTTAAGACTATACACACCTACCTCGATTTCGGCCTCCCATAGACACATATGCATAATACCAATGGGATTCCGAAGGGGTCTATCCAGAGCGAAGCTGTTTCCCGTATCATCGGTGAAACACGACCTCCTATCGCACTTGCATAAGTCTCCAACACTTATATATATGAGAACTATGCCGTTGTGCCCTCACAACGCGCACAAGTGCAATACTAGCCTATTCCGCATTATCGATGTCCAGTCTCGATAATACTACGGCTAGGGATATTTAATGATTAATCCTTCGTGGACTGATACTGTCTCATATCATCTCAATCCAGGAACTAATCATAGGGACCTCTCTTCATTTATATATCTATGGTGATCTAATCACAAATGATGAGAGTGCAATTTCCTTGTTACATAGTTAATTTGCTACAACAACACAATGATCTGTGCAAATAAGACGCTATGGGTCATATTATCCAACAATCTCCCACTTGGCACGTAGCGAGTCACTCAAGTGTTCCAACACTTGAACTATGTAAGGTTCGCTCAAATTGCTGAGGAAAGGTTTTCGTCAGCGGATTTTTCCGATTATCGTCTGACGCGATTTATACGATCATCACATCGCCACGATGTATGATCCAACGAATCAGATGATATAGAAGTATATATCTGGACCGTCGATGAGACCTTTAATTCCTTAGCCTGTGCTGACGCCTAGTTCAGCTGCTAACAGAACTATATCTAATCTAATTAGATTTATGTTCGATCCAAATGGCTTCTTCTGCTGCTTCAGCTGCAGCAATAATCCGTATCCGTATTTGTTGTTTATTCGGCAACAGTTATCTTGCTTGGAATATTTCCAGCTCACTGTCCGTTATTCAAACTTTATAGTACCGTAGTATTTAATAGTTTGGAAACTTGCAGCGGTGATCCCAGTCACTTCAAGTTCTCCTTCTCCATAGTTTTAAGACAGCATCTTTAGTTCTCTAAGATACTAACAGATGTTCTCAATTTCAATTTAGTGACTATCACTAGGATTGACCCGATTGTGACTCCATATGCTCGAAGCGTATGAGACACCAATACAAGTACATTTTAAATGTACGATTTCCCAGAGAGTGTTAACAACTCCAAATCTATCCCAGTAGATCTTTATTCCTTGAATAAAGGTTGTTACTCCCCAGAATTCTATGGAGAATTTCTATTTGAAAGAATATCTATGAAAGCCAAGCTTTCACCATTGTATTATGGGAATTTCACTGTTAGTGCGCCCTCCCACTAACCTCCTTTTATACACAAGAATTATTTCGTTTTGAGTCTAATCATAAACTATTATGATTATTTCAAAACGACAGTTCCAAGAATCCTATGCTTGCATTGATCCAAACATGGATCGAATAATCCGCAAACCTTGTTTGTCGGTTATACAAAATCGTCAGAATGTTATAAACATTCTCCAAAAGGTTCCCTTTTCAGGAAAGCGATTTTGATTTATAACTGACACATTTCATAAATGAAATATACAGTTATTTTCAAGCATTTTCAAAATGGATTTACCATGGCAACAGGTAAAAGGTTGAACCGTTATTAACACAATGTTGATAACGATACCTTTCCGTCAAAAGCCCAGCTTTGTACGTTGGTATGTTGCCTTCCATGTATGTCTTCCTTGAAGACGTTTAATGTACCAATAGGCACAATGCCTTGTGGTACAACAACTAGTATCCGAAATAGTTGTTATACATGGAATCCATTTCGGATTCATGGCACTTTGCCATAACCGGGAGTCGATACCTCGTATCACTTCCTCAAAACGTAGTCGGATGGTACACCTCCATAAGATTGACATCTTCATGAGGTTAGATCAGAAACCCATACCCTAGGTTGTTTTCTGACTCTATCCGATTTACGAAGTTCTTGTGTATTAGAAGATTAATGGTACAGATTCATCAGATGAACTATTTGTGTTCCATTAAGGACTTCGTGCCTTGAACAGTTTTACTCCGATTTTCATCGAGTATCACTATCCTCCCACTGTCCACTGCATATCGGTATTCCTCTCAGGAAAACCGCATGGTGAGCAACAATTACATTGTTCTCATGTGGGATTTATAAGTACTATACTTAAGGTTTCCCTTAGGATAACCTATATCGGCACTTATCCAATTTGGGTCTTTTAGTTTGGTATTAACCAAACGTTATGCCTAGCATACCCAAATTATCTGGAATGAGAAACCCCGCTTCTTTCCTGTTCATATCCAATATGATATCTGTCAAACAGATTTATATGGAACCTTATTCTAAATAAGTTTTGCACTGTTAATACATGTCCTATTGAAGGAAATAGTAGCTCAGAGCGACTCGTGATAAACCTTATCGTGTCCAACAAAATTCGGTTTTGGTTCGGACACACCGTCTAACTGACGTGTCACGGGAGGAGTCCTTATATGAAAGAATACCGTACTCTTTCATGTATGTATGAAACTTACTGCTTAAGTAATTTCCATTACGATCTAACCGTGGCGGAATAATACTATAGCCGATCTGTTTATATACTTCGTGTCGAAACTTCAAAAGTCTCCGATTTGTGTTCTTCAAAAGAAACACATAATCATAACGTGATGCTACATCCGTTAAGGTCACGAAATATTCATATTCACATCTAGCCTAGCTACATATGGGCCCACTTAATTCACCATGAATAGGGCTAACAGATCGGTGGCTATTTTACTATTACCAAGTAAATAGTATTTTAGGTATTTAACCTAATAAACTAGATTCGCAGACCTTATTTGATTAGTCAAATCAGTCCTAGTACCCACTCTTCAAAAGTGTGGATATACGATTCTCGTTTAATTGTGTCCTAGACAACAATGCCACAAATAAGTCTCATTGATCAAATCAATTGAGCTATTTATTTGTCATTTATATGTTTGAGATTTTATTTATATTCAAAATATAAATTCTGTTATTTACATCTGATGTATTTATCTCAGTATCATCTTTATATAATGAAACACTTTAGGTTTCTAGAATATAAAGGTTTTATCCGCAACGGATTATTAAACACTGATATAGAGACAATGTCTCTAGTCAAACTAGTTACATCATAACAGTTCCTTATTAAGTACATACCCAAAGGGTAGTTCCTAAATTTAGGTATCTACGGTCGAAACAGCGACTTTCGTTTCCCGTTCCAATTCGCAGAGAAATCTCGGCTTGAAGTCAGTATCCAGCTCACAGCGGATTCTGAACATCAATACATATATGTTTTATGTATCACACTAAGTATTTAAATCCAATTTCAATACATCAGTGAACACAACTTTGACAAAATATTTTAAAGTTGGAGCCTCGCCCCTTCTTTATTCCTTCGTGTCTTCCATATCCCAATGGTAGTCACTTTGGGATATGTCAATTATCCTTTCAATATTTCACAAACCTTTGGCCAAGCCTTGGGTTTCGGAATATCGAAACGATGTGCACTTAGTGCTACATGCCCAATTTGCAAAATTTTGACTTTTCTCAACTAGAATAGTCAATTAATTCTCCAAGAATTATTAATTGCAATTTTAATACTTTTAAATCTAATAATAGATTTATTATAAGTATATTAATTAAGCACTAAAGTTATCATCACATAAATCTTCCAAAGACTTTATGCTCTACTATTTGCTTAATTATAGGCTTAGTCATAATAAGTTATTTTATCAAATAAATTAACCTATTATTTATTCCCAATTGAATATTAAATCATTTAAAACATTTAATCCCAAGGATTATTATATATTTTAAATATTTAACTTTTTCAATTCTTTCCTGATTTATAGTCCAACTATTTAATCAATTTAATAAGGTACTATTATATTAATGATTACAATAATCCAATTATTTAATCAACTATAATTTTAATATTGATTACTATAATCCAATTATAAAATCAACTATCATTTTAATTCAATTATATTGATTACTATAATCTAATTAAAAATCAACTATATATTGAATAAGTTTGTATATAGTCCAACTATATATTTTTAAAACAACGTAAAATATTGACGAATGATATTTATTTGAGCGTGTATGGCGAGTAATTGAACGAATGTTGTAAATTCAATACTTGCCTCCCACTATTTTTCGTTCGAGTCTCTAACCCTCTGTGGAGTACTCGGGAAACCGCGTTTCCTAGTGGGCTAGGATCCTGTCAAATAACATACAACCTTGACTTTGGCCAACAAGCTGTATGCTACTTAACCAGGTAGATCTCACAGATCAATTGGATCCAATCCAATTCCCAGATCCGGTTAGGTGGACATCCAAGTCCTAAACATATTACATATGCCAATGTATCTAATACATTTTCTAACCTTATCCTCCGAATCATCTAGGCCTTGGCTTTGGCACAACAAACCTAATGACTCCAGTTAAGCGGGGACCCATGACAAAGGAAAGTTTCGTAATCAATGTCTTTGGACAAGAAGTGATCTTGACTTTGGCCAACAAATCACAACTTGGACTAGACACCGATGTGGTACAAAACTTTCATGATTCAAATACATCCAATTGACAAGGTCTTGACTTTGGCCAACAAACCAATGCCAATCAGATCTTGAACAAGAATCATTCAATGGAAGGATAAACGCTTAATATAAAACGAGGGTTTTCGCGTGCAAATGGCTACCAATTTAATTATCTTTGTTAGGTCTCATCATCATACACCCTTAAACATGCATTCTAAACACATAATAAAGCGAGTATGAAATAAAATAATAATGATATGCGGATGGATACTTACACAATGATCCTAGATCAAATCTCTCCCTTTCTCACTCAAGCTAGCACTAGTATTACTTCTACCCGTTACACTACACTTCTAAAGAAACCTCATATACATAGAGGGGAATAGGTGAGAAGAGAATACAAGAGAAAGAAGGTGATAAGGCTGGACACGCAGGTCCATTTAATAAATCAAATTTATTACAACAATTTCTAAAATTGCCCACCCATCTAATATCCATCCGATATGCATTATTCATTCAACACAACCATGTATTCACACATAAGCATGCTATCAATCAATCTAATCAAATTAATTAATCTGATAATTAGGTGATCATCCAATGTTCAAACAACGATTTGATTTTGATCGAGTCAAACTCGTTTTTGCGAATAAGTACTTAAAGTACGAATTCATGAATTAAATTAAACTACATTATTAAATCTAATTTAACATGTACTTAATACTAATTCACTATTCAATTCCAAATTGAACATTACACTTTATTTAATAAACCTTTTACGATTTAAATTCCGAATCTAATCGTAACGCGTCTCAAAGACCGATTACGTCCAACGTCAATTCATTAAAGTCCAATGGGCTTTGATTGATTTCTTAAGGCGTGGACTTTTGGTCAACTCGGGTCAAACCGATAACCAAAGTCCAATCCGGGATTTACCCCATAAGCCCATAAATCAATCTTGGCCCATTAGGCCCAATTGAACTTTAAAGGTTCATTAAGTCGCATTTGGGCTTTATGGTTAAGGTTTGGGCCCAATTGGATCCAATCCATTTGGCCTAAACCAAACTTGATAAATCAAGCCCAATGGCCCAATTACAACATTAAAAGCCCAAATCCAATTTAAGCCTAACTAAAAACTAAATTACATGAATCCAATCCGCAACTAATTACCTAAAGTGCGTCACATGATTAATCGACTAAAACAATATTTCTAAAACACAATATTACTCCAATTAATCATGCTAAATACATTATCACATGTCCAAACATAAATTGAAAAATCAAACCCATTTACATGCTCATGCTCTCGGCCAAGGGAGTGATTTTATGTCCAATTCGGTTTCAATCCAATTAATCCGCAATTGACATTAAATACATATCCGAATGATTTCCAACACATCCAATCATCAAAAATCAAAATTTACCAAGACATTAGGGCATATACCATTCGGCCAAGTGAGGGAATTTGGGGTTTTTGTCCAATTCGAATCCAATCCAATTCGATTCAAATTAACGTCAACCTAATCGATTCTAACTCATCAAATGAATCAAAAATCAAAAATCCAAGATCCAAAAATCCCATTGAACATTCGGCCAACATGTTATATTTGGGGAAAATTATTCCAAATGGATTTTCATCAAATTGATCCAACCAAAATGAAATTAAACATCATTTAAACAAGCTCAATCAAACAATTTAACCAAATCATGCTCAAAATCAATTTACCCAAATTTTATGCCCTACAAATTTCATGCTTGCAACTATAGCTCTTGATGCCATTGTTGAGTTTCTATTAGGTCCCAAGATCAAATCTAAGCATGAAACAATGAGTGAACACATCAACGGAGGTAGCAGAATACTCACATCGATCGGTTGAGTCGATTTGGAGACGATCGAAGCCAAAAAGTCCACTGCCATACACGCCCACTGCAGCAGTCCACTCTTTAAAAATTTCAGTATTGAGCTGAGAAAACGGAGCTCCAAGCCTCGTCCGACGGATCCCGGCTCATGGGTGAACCTCCCTACCACCTTCGCAAGACTCGTATGTGTGCTAGCACATGAATTTTCACCATGAAAATCCACTCTTCCTTCCCTATGGCTCACGGCAATTGGCTTCAAAAACCAGTCCCATTTTGTGTTTGGGCGTGAGATGAGAGGAGAGAGAATGAGAGGAAAGAAAAATGTGTAATTAGATTGAAATGCATATTCAAGTATATTTATATACTTGGTTTGAAATTCCAATGAATTTCATTTCATTTACCTTTAATTTGCATTCCAAAAGTCAAAAGGTAAACACTATGCACATCAACTTTCACATGTCACTTTTGTCAAGTGTCATGTCTTTAGTCTTTTCAATCAATCAATCACTCACATCAATCAATCAAATGTCACATCACTCAAAGTGACGCTTGATTTGACGCTTGATGTGATGAATGACTTGACGTTAGATTTGACGCTTGATGTGACTTGCGTCGCCGCACTCGAATTCGAAATACGAATGCGCTCGCAATCACACTCGGGCTCGGGTTTGCTAATTCCAAATTAACGATTTTTCCGTCGCGTCGTAATTAATGATTACGCCTAGCAAATTCACTATTCACGTCGCTAACGAATTAATTCTAAATTAATTCGTTCGCCCGAATTAAAATCTAATTTTAATTCCGCGTCGAAATCTAATTTCGTTTAATATATCGAATATATTAATTTACCGATTAATTCTAAATTAATCGTTATCTCTCTCAAGACGATATTTTATCCTAGATAAAATATCTCCGTAATTAATCCAAGATTAATTTTCTCTCTCTTCTATATAATCCCAGATTATTCAAGAGTGTGAGTTGTGCGTCATCGGTGGATTATCGGGAAGCGACCCATGAGATCTCCGGATAAGTTGGCTATAAATGCGGTCGTCGGTGTAACCGAATCACGTACGTACCAAGTACTACGTTCTACCGATTTACGAGACAAGGTCAACTCCTAGCAAAGCACCAAGTCATCCCAATTTCCGGACATATCCTTTTAAGAATATTTTGATCTATATCAAGCGTAGTATACAATCGTATTGTGCATATCGGTCCAGTATCGGATAGTCACTGGTTAGGGCTGTGGGGCTGGATAAGTGTCTGCCCCGTCCGAAACACATATCGGATGTCTGGTAACTAGTCTCTATAATCGGATATTCCATGACCTGGTCATAATATCACGATTGGATGCGCATCACTTAAGAGCACTAATACCGTATCCTGCGTGACATCATCTCCACTATGACTGGAGTGATACTTCCGTCTCGACATCACATCCAATACTCTACGACTCTCTGATAAACCCAGAAGTGGTAGAGAGGTAGACACAGAACCAGTTGTTTTAAAGCCCCCACCACCAAATCCAAAGTTTATCGATTATCGTAAGTATTAGCGATGCAAGTCTCAGGTTAAGACTATACACACCTACCTCGATTCGGCCTCCCATAGACACATATTCATAATACCAATGGGATTCCGAAGGGGTCTATCCAGAGCGAAGCTGTTTCCCGTACCATCGGTGAAACACGACCTCCTATCGCACTTGCATAAGTCTCCAACACTTATATATATGAGAACTATGCCGTTGTGCCCTCACAACGCGCACAAGTGCAATACTAGCCTATTCTGCATTATCGATGTCCAGTCTCGATAATACTACGGCTAGGGATATTTAATGATTAATCCTTCGTGGACTGATACTGTCTCATATCATCTCAATCCAGGAACTAATCATAGGGACCTCTCTTCATTTATATATCTATGGTGATCTAATCACAAATGATGAGAGTGCAATTTCCTTGTTACATAGTTAATTTGCTACAACAACACAATGATCTGTGCAAATAGTGACGCTATGGGTCATATTATCCAACATGTCGTTCAAACACATGCAGATAAATAGCCTTCGTCAGCGGATCTGCAATGTTGTTATCTGATGCGACCTTCTCGACCTTTACATCGCCACGATGTAAATCTCCCAAATCAGATGGTAACGCCCGAGAACATGCTTGGATCGTTGATGAGACCTTGGTTCCTTAGCTTGTGCTATAGCCCCATTATTTTCACAATACAATGGACGGGCTCAGCAGCTAATGGAACTACTCCTAATCCGATTAGGAATTTTCGGATCCAAACTGCCTCCTTTGCTGCTTCCGACGCAGCGATATACTCCGCTTTGTTGTTGAATCGGCAACAGTATCTTGCTTGGAAGATTTCCAGCTCACTGCTCCGTTATTCAAATAAAAAATGTACCCCGATTGCGACTTGAAGTAGTCCTGGTCGGTTTGGAAACTTGCATCAGCATACCCAGACACCGCAAGTTCTCCTTCTCCGTAAATTAAGAAAGCATCCTTAGTTCGTCTAAGATACTTAAGGATATTCTTAACTGCCATCCAGTGGACCTTCACCTGGATCGGCCTGATAGCGACTGCACATGCTCAAAGCATATGACACATCAGGTCGCGTACATATCATGGCATACATGATCGATCGACGACTGCCGAGGCGAACGGTATCCGACTCATGTTATCTCTCTCTTCTTGAGTCTTAGGACACATGTCCTTAGACAGAGAGATACCACATAACATTGGCATCAATCCCTTCTTGGATTGATCCATGCTGAATCGCTTCAACACTTTGTCAATATATGTACTCTGGGAGAGTCCAAGCAGCTTTCTAGTTCTATCCCGGTAGATCTTTATTCCCAGAATAAAGGCTGCTTCTCCCAGATCTTTCATGGAGAATTTTAATGAAAGCCAAGCTTTCACCGACGTTAGCATGGGAATGTCATTGCCTATAAGCAATACATCGTCGACATAAAGGACAATAAAAGTCAGTGCTCTCCCACTAGTCTTCTTGTATACACAAGGGTCATCTGCGTTTTGCACGAAATCATATTCTTTTATGATCTCATCAAAACGCTGATTCCATGACCGTGATGCTTGCTTCAATCCATAAATGGATCGATTTAACTTACAAACCTTGTTTGCAAGTCTTGGTACGATAAAACCGTCAGGCTGTTGCATATAAACATCCTCCAAAAGGTTTCCGTTAAGGAAAGCGGTTTTAACGTCCATCTGCCATATCTCGTAATCGAAATATGCAGCTATTGCAAGCATTATCCGAATGGATTTAATCATGGCAACAGGTGAGAAAGTTTCGTCAAAATCAATACCATATTGTTGATGATACCCCTTTACTACAAGCCTAGCTTTGTACGTTTGTACGTTGCCATCCATGTCGGTCTTCTTCTTGAAGATCCATCTGCATCCAATAGGCTTTACGCCTTCTGGTGCATCAACCAGTGTCCAAACTTGGTTGGCATACATGGAATCCATCTCGGACTTCATGGCTTCTTGCCATAAAGCGGAATCAATATCCTGTATTGCTTCCTCATACGTAGCCGGTTCATTTTCCTCAATAAGATTAATATCTACATGAAGCGAGATCAGGTACCCATACCTCTCAGGTACTGTCCTGACTCTCTCCGACCTACGCGGTCCTTGTGTATATGAAGATTGTGGTACAGACTCATCCTGGATGGTCTGTTCATGTTCCGTCGTTGATTCATTGCCAGGAACAGTATCACTACGATTTTCATCGAGCTCCACTTTCCTCCCACTTACTACTGCATCTAGGAATTCCTTCTCAAGGAAAAATGCATGTAGAGCAACAAATACTTTGTTCTCTTGTGGGTGATAGAAGTAATATCCTTTGGTTTCCCTAGGATATCCCACGAAAAGGCATTTATCTGATTTGGGTTCTAGTTTGGTTCCTTCCAAACGTTTAACATATGCCCAGCATCCCCAAATCTTCAGGAAAGAGAAACCCGGTTTCCTTCCTGTCCATATCTCATATGGAGTCTGTTCAACAGACTTCGACGGAACCTTATTCAAAATAAGCACTGCACTGTTTAATGCGTATCCCCAGAAGGATATTGGTAGCTCAGTGCGACTCATCATCGACCTTACCATGTCTAACAAGGTACGGTTTCTCCGTTCAGACACACCGTTTAATTGTGGAGTTCCAGGAGGAGTCCACTGTGAAAGAATACCATATTCTTTCAAGTAATCTTGAAACTCATAACTTAAGTATTCGCCACCACGGTCCGACCGCAATGCCTTAATACTCTTGCCTGTTTGCTTTTCTACTTCGTGTCGAAACTCTTTGAATTTCTCAAAAGTTTCCAACTTGTGTCTCATTAGATACACATAACCATAATGAGATGCATCATCCGTAAAGGTTACGAAGTAATGATATCCACCTCTAGCCTGGCTAGACATGGGCCCACATACGTCACTATGAACGAGGGCTAACAGTTATGTGGCACGTTCACCTTTACCGCTAAAAGGTGATTTAGGCATTTTGCCTAAAAGACAAGATTCGCAGATATCATATGAATTAGGGTCAAATCCGTCCAAGTACCCACTCTTCGAAAGTGTGGATATGCGAGTCTTGTTGATGTGTCCTAGACGATAATGCCACATGTAAGCTTCATCTTTTAGATTACTCCTTTTGAGCCTTTTGTTTGTCATTTTATGTTTAGGAGATTCATTTATATTCAAAATATAAAGACCATTATTTGCAACAACAGTGCAAATTTCTGCATCATTTTTATATAAATAACACCCAGTGTTTCTAAATATAAAAGTGTACCCATGCTGGGTTAACAAAGATACAGATATGATATTCCTAGTTAAACTAGGTATATAATAACAGTTCAAAAGTTTAGGTACATGCCCCGAGGGCAGTTCCAAAACAAAAGTCCCTACAGCCAAAACAGCAACTGGAGTTCCGTTTCCGACTCGTAGGTCAACCTCCCCTGAAGCCAGCATCCTGCTATTCTGCAGATCCTGCAAATCAGTACAAATATGAGCAGCACAACCAGAATCAAAAATCCAATTTTTAAGACTGGAAGTAGTCATATTTATTTCAATAACAAACATACCAGAGGCTAGAGCCTTGCCTGCCTTGATATCCTCCTTGTGTCCCTTGCCCACTCGGCAGTCACGTTTCCAATGACCTTTTTTGCCGCATTTGAGGCAGACATCTTGAGACCTGTCCCTTGGCTTCCCAGAAGCCTTTGTCAACTTGCCTTTGCCCTTGTTCTTATGTTTTTTCTTCCTCACCCCTCCAGTTGCCTTAAGCCCAGCCTTTGGCCCCTGAGAGGTCGATGCATGGTGCGCCTCGCGCTTACCCCCCTTTTGGAGTTCTTTCAGACTCCTTCAACATGGATAACAGCTCTCCAAGAGTGTCATCCGTGTCCATCAACTTATAGTTGATTATGATTTGTCTCCAAGTATCAGGAAGTGACTGTAAGAGCATGTCTATAGTCAGCTCAGCCTCCAAGACTATTCCCAACTTGCCCAACTCATCAATATCGGCGATCATTTGAGTCCCGTGGGCCTCAACTGATGCGCCCTCAGTCATTCGGGTGCGGAAGAGTTTCTTCACCAACTCATACCTCTCCAACCGCTTATTGGTGCGGTGGAGATCATACAATCTAGCCATCATGTTGTAAGGATCCAAGTCCCTATTCTGGCGACGAAAGTGTTGAGTCATTGAAGCCAACATAACAGACTGAGCTGTGTCACAATCCTCGCTGTGAGTTTTCCATAACTCCAGCTCAAGTGGCTCAGTGGGTCTAGGCGGGAGAGGGTCTGCATATGTGTACAGTAGCCTCTCAGCCCCAAGTACTATCTTGAGGTTCATTTCCCAGTCAGCGAAGTTTGTGCCTGTAAAGACATTATCACCCATGATGATGTCACGCACATTTCCCTTGCTAGCCATCTCAACCACGATAGTCTAACTATCTAGTTGACGATAAAATGGGTACAGTCAAACTGTTACAAGAAAAATAACAATGTATTAGTCCAACTAATTTTAAAAAATAGACGAAATAATTTTGAAAGACGCGTAAGGCAAAGTATCTGAACGAAATTGCAAATTCACATACTAGCCTCCCACTATTTTCATCAAGTCTCTAACCCTCTGTTGAGAACTCGGGAAATCCTATTTCCTAGTGGGCTAGGATCCCGTTTAATAACACACAACCTTGACTTTGGCCAACAAGCTGTATGCTACTTAACTAGGTAGATCTCACAGATCAATTGGATCCAATCCAATTCCTAGATCCGGTTAGGTGGACATCCAAGTCCTAAACATATTACTTATGCCAATGTATCTAATACATTTTCCTAACCATATCCTCTGAATCATCTAGGCCTTGGCTTTGGCACAACAAACCTAATGATTCCAGTTAAGTTGGACCCATTGACAAGGATAGTTTCGTAATCAATGTCGTTGGACAAGAAGTGATCTTGACTTTGGCCAACAAATCACAACTTGGACAAGACACCGATGTGGAACAAAACTCTCACGATTCAAGTACATCCTAATTGACAAGGTCTTGACTTTGGCCAACAAACCAATGCCAATTGGATCTTGGACAAGAATCATTCAATGGAAGGATAATCGCTTAATATAGATTGAGGGATTTTGCGTAATTGGCAACCAATTTATTATCTTTGTTAGGTCTCATCATCATACACCCTTAAGCATGCTTCTAAAACATCATAAAGCGCGTAAAGTAAATTAATAGTGATATACGGATGGATATATAACATAACTTGTTCCTAGAACAAATCACTCCCTTTCCTCTCCCCGCTAGCACTATTCTACTTCTACCCAATTACATAATACAATAAGAGAAACCTCATTTGCATTGAGGGGAATTAGGTTAGAAGAGAATACAAAGAGATAAAAGAGATAAGGCTGGACACGCAGGTCCAATTTATAAATTCTAAATTCACAATAATTTCTAAAATTACCCTTTCCCTTCTAATATCCATCCGATATACACTATTCATACATCACATACATATATATCAATCAAGACATGCTATACAACCAATCTAATCCAATTAATTAGTCTTTGTTAAAGTGATCATCCAATGTTCAAAACAACGGTTTTTGATTTTGCGCGAGTCCAACTCGTTTGAGAATAAGTACATAAGGTACGAATTCGCGAATTATATCGAACTACTTATTAAATCTAATTAATTCGTATTCAATACTAATTCAATTATTTAATTCCAAATTAAATGTTTACACTTTTAATGTGCTTTAAAGACTTTGATTCTAAATCTAATCTAATTGGGTCTCAAAGCCCAACTAACATCCAATGTTCGTTTAATTAAAGTCCAATGGGCTTTCAATTGATTTATAAGGCTTGGGCTTTGGTCAATGTGGGTCAAACCCAATTACCAAGACCCAAATAAGGAATCACCCTTAAATGCCACAAAATCAATTTCAAGCCCATAAGGCCCAATTAAACTTTAAAGCCCATTATACTATATTTGGACTTAATGGAGTGATTTAGGCCCAAATTGGATCCAATCCTTTTGGCCCAAATCTACTTGGCCCAACCAAGCCCATTATGCCCAAATATAATAATACAAGCCCAATTTTACAATTAAGCCCATTAATTAAATTTTAATATTCCAAATTTTAAAATCCAATTAATTAAAGTGTAAATCCATGATTAATACATTAAACCAAATATTTCCAAAACAGCAATTTAATTCATTAATCATCACTTGTTCAAAACACATGTCCAACATTTATTTTAACAAAAATCAAGTCCTTGTACATGTCTATATGTATTCGGCCAAGTGAGAATTTTTGTGTCGATTTGTTTTTCAATCCGATTGAATCACTAATCTACGTCCCATATACGTTTTAAGTCATCCAATGATCTTGTACACAAAAAATTCCAACACATCCCATGGTGACACCCATTCGGCCAAGGCTAAATTTTTGGGGAAAAATCATCCAATGCATTTTTCTCAAAATTGATTCCATATAATATCATTTTATATACATGTAAGCATACTCATTCATCAAATTTCACAAGAACATGCTTCAATCAATTTTACCCAAATTTTACCCTAATGTATTTCATGCTTAAACATGGCTCTATGATACCATTGTTGGTTTCTATTATTTGTCCCAAGGAAAGCATAAGCATATGAAATACAACAAATGAATATATATATTAAACTTGAAGCATGGTGGAATCATACTTACAAAGCTCTTGTGATGAAGAAGATGAACAAAAGATTGAAGCTCTAAGTTCCTTAAGTTTCGGCCAAGAGGGAAAAAGGGTGGAAGCTCCAAGCTTTGTGTATTCCAAGCTCTTTGATGGTTTCCCTATCACCTCCTTTGATCATAAGATGTGCTAGCAAAAGAGAAATTGAAGAAAAAATTTCTTCTATGCCTTATGAAGTTCACGGCAAAGATGAGAGAGAGAGGGAGAGTATTTTTGTTTTTGTGTTTTCTTTCTAAAAGATAAAGTGAAAAGTAATACCAAAAATTTGGTATATTTTCCAAAAATCAAAAACAAATCTCCATCCAAAAGCCATTAAATGGCCTCACCAACTTCTTTCATGAATAGTGACTAGATGTCACTTTAATAAAGTGACTTGTGACATCTATCACCAAGTCATGTCAAGTGATGTGACTTGTGATGTGACTTGCGGGCCCCACTCGTTTCAAAATACGAATGTGTCCGCAAATACTTTCGGGCTCGGTTTCGCTAATTCCGAATTAACGAATTTCCGTCGCGACGTAAATTAAATAATTACGCCTAGCGAAATCACTATTCACGTTGCTAACGAATTAATTCTAAATTAATTCGTTTGCCCGAATTAAAATCCGATTTTAATTCCGCGTCGAAATCTAATTTCGTTTAATATATCGAATATATTATTTTACCGATTAATTCCAAATTAATCGTTCTCTCTCAAAATAAGGCATATTATCCAAGATAAAGTTTCTCCGTAATTAATCCAAGATTAATAAAGTTCGAATCAAATATCATAGGTGAATCTTCAGGAAGCGACCCGAGAGATCTCCGGATATATTGGCAGTAAATACGGCCGTCGGATAATTCGAACACGTATGTACCTTGTACTACGTTTTTACCGATTTACAAGACAATGTTGGCTTCTAGCAAAGCGCGATGCCTACCCAATTCTCCAGAAATATTCTTATTGGAATATTAGATCTATATCAAGCGTAGTATACCGTAGTATTGCGTACATCGATCCAGTATCGGACGATCACATGTTAGGCCTGGGGATGGAAATGTGTCTGCCCCGTACGAAACATATATCGGACATCAAGCAACTAGTCTCTTTAAATCGGGCAATCCTGACCTAGCCATATTGACCCGACGGTTGCAACCTTTTATAGAGCACTAGTTCTGTATCCTGCGCGATCATCAACTCCATATGTCTGAAGTGACACTTCCATCTTGACATCACACCCAGTACACTACGATTCCTGATAAACCCAGAAGTGGTGAACACAGAACTGGTTAAAGCCCCCAACCACCAAAACCAAAGTTTACCGATTGTCGCAAGTACTAGCGATGCAAGTCTCAGGTTAAGACCATATACACCTACCCTGATGCGGCCTCCCATAGACACGCAGACATACTACCAATGGGATTTTGCGGGGTCTATCCAGAGCGAAGCTGTTTTCCATACCATCGGTAAAACACAACCTCCTATCGCACTTGCATAAGTATCCTATACTTAAATATATGAGAACTATGCCGTTGTGCCCTCACAACGTGCACACGTGCAATACTAGTCTATTCCGCATTATCGATGTCCGATCTCGATAATACTCCGACTAGGGATATTTAATGATTAAACCTTTATGTATTGATACTGTCTCATATCATCTCAGTACGAAACTAATCATATGGACTTTCGCCATTTATATATCAAAGTAAATAAATTACAAAACGGTAAAAGGCAATTTCATTATCACATAGTTAATTTTGTACAATAATACAATATCACTTACAAAACAGTGACGCTATGGGTCATAATGTCTAACAATATTTAACCATAACACGATGCCATATCCGTAAAGGTCACGAAATATTCATATCCACCTCTAGCCTAGCTAGACATGGGCCCACTTGCTTCACTATGAACTAGGGCTAACAGATCGGTGGCATTTACACTTTTACCAAGTAAATAGTGTTTTAGGCATTTTGCCTAATAAACTAGATTCGTAGACATCATTTGAATAGAATCAAATCAGTCCGAGTACCCACTCTTCAAAAGTGTGGATATACGAGTCTTATTTCATTGTGTCCCAGACAACAATGCCAGTTATAAGTTTCATCTGATCAAATCAGTTTGAGCTATTTGTTTGTCATGTTATATGTTCGAGATTTATTTATATTCAAAATATAAATTCTGTTATTCACATCTAATGTGTTTATCTCAATATCATCTTTATATAATAAAATACTTTAGTGTTCTAGAATATAAAGGTACACTCGTAACGAGTTATACTCGATATAGAGATAATGTTTATAGTCAACTAGTTACATTATAACAGTTTCCTAATTTAAGTACACACCCGAAGGATATTTCCTAAACTTAGGTATCTACGGTTAGAACAGCGACTTTCGTCCCGTTTCCGACTCGCAGATTAATCTCATCTGAAGTCAGTATCCTGCTCATAGCAGATTCTGCACATCAGTGCAAATATTTATGTATCACACTAAGTATCTAAAATATAATTTCAATACTAGTAGTGAACATAATTTTGACAAACATATTTAAAGTCAGAGCCTTGCCCTTTCTTTAATTCCTTCATGTCTACCTTGTCCAAACGGCAGTCATGCTTCGGCGATTCCGTTTGCCACAATTTAGGCAGACATTTTGGGATATGTCCTTTATATCCCCAGAAGATTATAATGATTTTGCCTTTGCCCCATTTCTACATTCTAGAAGCCTTTGGCCAAGCCTTGGCCATCTAGAATATCGAAGTAAGGTGCGCCTTGTGCTACTTGCCTAATTGCAAAGTTTGACTTTATCTCATTGAGAATAATCATTAACTCTCCAAGAGTTATTTATTGCAATTCAGTACTTCTAAAATCTAAGTATAGATTTATGAAGATCCTTCAATTTCATTATCGTACTTTAAGGATCTAATCCTTAGTTCTGAATAAGAAATTAATGAGTCTACTGCGACAAGCTTAATGGATTAAGCACTTAAGCTATCATCATATGAATCTTCCAAAGATCATGCTCTAATATTTGCTCAACTCCGGGCTTAGGCCTAATATGTTATTTATCAAATAAAGTAACTTATTAGTTTCCAGGACCATCCTGAAATTTATTCCCAATTTGAAAATTAAGCCATTTAAATACATTTTCCCTAGGATTATGTTTTAAATGTCAATCTTTCAAATTTATCTTGATTCTAATAGTCCAACTATTTAATCAACGATTTAGGTACTATTAAATATAATGATTATTATAGTCCAACTATATTAATCAACTACACTTTAATTGGTTAAATTCAATTATATTGATTACTATAATCCAATTATAAAATCAACTATTTATTGAATTAGTTTGAATACAGTCTAACTATTTAATTAAAACAACGATTTAAATATTAGTCCAACTAACATTTAATTTGTTTGACGAATGATATTTGTTTGAGCGCGTATGGAAAGTAACCAAACGAATATTGCAAATTCAATACTTGCCTCCCACTATTTTTCGGCGAGCCTCTAACCCTCTGTCGAGTACTCGGGAAACCGTGTTTCCTAGTGGGCTATGATCCCGTTAAATATCAGACAATCTTGACTTTGGCCAACAAATTGTATGATAATTAACTAGGTAGATCTCTAAGATCAATTGGATCCCATCCAATTCCTAGATCCGGTAGGGGGACATCCAAGTCCGAAACATATATCTTATATATGCCAATATATTCAATATATTACCTAACCTTTTTCCTCTAAATCAACTAAGTCTTGGCTTTGGCACAACAAACTTAGTGATCCCAGTTAAGCGCGACCCATTGACCATGGAAAGCTTCGTAATCAATGTCGATGGACAAGAAGTGGTCTTGACTTTGGCCAACAAACCACAACTTGGACAAGACACCGATATGGAACAAAGCTCTCGTGATTCAAACACATCCTCGACGGACAAAGGCGTTGACTTTGGCCAACAAGCCAATGCCAGTCTTGGATCTTGAGTGAGAATCACTCAATGGAAGGAAAAACGCTTAATATTTGTGAGGATTTTTCGCGTGCAAATTGGCAACCAATTTATTATCTTTGTTACGGTCTCATCATCATACACCCTTAACCATGCATTCTAAACACATAATAAAGCGCATATGAATAAAATAATAATGATATGCGGATGGATACTTTATGCATTGATCCTAGATCAAATCTCTCTTTTTCTCTCTCCTGCTAGCACATGTATTACTTCTACCCATTACACTACACTTCTAAAGAAACCTCATTTACATTGAGGGGAATAGGTGAGAAGAGAATACAAAGAGTAAGGAGGTAATAAGGCTGGACACGCAGGTCCAATTAATAAATTCTAAATTTATTACAATAATTTCTAAAATTGCCCCACCCATCTAATATCCATCCGATATACATTATTCATGCATCGCAACCATGTATTCACACAAGTATGTTATCAATCAATCTAATCAAATTAATTAATCTGATAATTAATGACCATCCATTGTTCAAACAATGATTTGATTTTACGCGAGTCAAACTCGTTTTTCGAATAAGTACTCAAAGTACGAATTCTCGAATTAAATTAAACTACATAATCAAATCCAATTCAATTTGTATTTAATACTAATTCGCTATTTAATCCCAAATTAAATACTACACTTTATCAGCGAACCTTTATGACTTAAATTCCAAATTTAATCGTTACAGGTCTCAAAGCTCGATTAACGTCCAACGTTAATTTAATTAAAGTCCAATGGGCTTTCAATTAATTTCTTAAGGCATGGGCTTTTGGTCAACATGGGTCAAACCCAAAGACTAAAGTCCATTTAAAGGAATCACCCTTATATGCCTTTGAAACCAATTTAGGCCCATTAGGCCCAATTAACGTTAAAGGTCCATTAGTCGCATTTGGGCTTAACGGAAGTGGTTTTGGGCCCAATTGTATCCAACCAATTTAGCCTAAACCCAGCTTAGTACAACCAAGCCCATTAAAGCCCAATTACAACATTCAAGCCCAAATCCAATTTAAGCCCAATTTAATTAAATCATAAAATCCAATTTCATAATCTAATTAATTCTTAAAGTGTATAACATAATCAATCAACTAAATTAACATTTCATAAACATCAATTAGCCTAACTAATCATGCTCATTTTCATTATCACATGTCCAACACATTTAATCAAAATCAAACCCAATTACATGCTTTAAAGTCTCGGCCATGTTGGGCATTTTATGTCCGATTCGAATTCAATCCGATTAAATCCAAATCAACATTAAATCCACATTCCCGATTGATTTCCAACACATCCAATGATCAAAAATCAAAAATTCCAAGACCATTTAGGGCATATACCTCTCAGTCAAGCAAGGAAATTTGGGCAAATTTGTTCCAAACAACATTTGATCAAATTGATCCAATCAATCTTCAATTAAAACACATTTAAGCATACTAATTCATCCAATTTCATTAAATCATGCTCAAATTCATTTTACCCAAATTTTAAGCCTTATTTCATTTTCATGCTTTTACTCCGCTCTGATACCATTGTAAGAGTTTCTACGGTCCCAAGAATCGAATCAAAAGCACAAAACACATGTCCGAATACAACAAGGGAGTTGCGGAATACTCACATTGATCGGTTGAGCTACGCGCGAGGCAATAAAATTTCTTTTCTGCCCATTGGACTGCTCAGTAGTGGCTGTTTTGGAGTCCCCATTTTCGGCTTCAATCTTCAAGAATCAAAGCTCCAAGCTTTGTCAAATGATTCCAAGCTCGTGGGTGGACTTCCCTATCACTTTCGCATGACTTCATAGTGTGCTAGCACTCCCAATTTTGCCACAAAATTGCAACTTTTAGCTTCCCTCATGCTCGGTTTTGCCCAGCAAAACAGAACCAGAAAAGTACCCAAATGGGTGAGAGAGATGAAGAGGAATTGGAGGGGAGAGAGAGATAAATGTGTAATTAATTTTGGTAATTGATTTCTAAAATCATATACCAAATTTTTGGCTTTAAAACGTCAAATAATCAAAGCTACAACCACCAACATCAACTCCCATCAATCAATGAATAGTGATTGGTGTCAATCACTCAAAGTGAAAGACATCCATCACTTGATTGACGAATGATGTGGCGCTAGATGCGACTAGCGATTTGACGCTTGATTTGACTTGCGTGCCGCACTCGAATTCGAAATACGAATGCACTCGCAAATAATCTTGGGCTCGGGTTCGCTAATTCCAAATTAACGAATTTTTCGTTGCGTCGTAATTAAATCTAATTTAATTAAATAATCATGCCTAACATAATTACTATTCACGTCGCTAACGAATTAATTCTAAATTAATTCGTTCACCCGAATTAAAATCTAATTTCAATTTCACGTCGAAATCCAATTTCTTTTAATATATTGAATATATTAATTTTCCGATTAATTCCAAATTAATCGTTATCTCTCTTTAAGTGATGTTTTATCCTAGATAAAATATTTCCGTAATTAATCCAAGATTAATTTTCTCTCTCTTCTAATTAATCCAATATTAATTAAAGTGCGAGTCATACGTCATCGGTGAATCTTCGGGAAGCGACCCATGAGATCCCAGGATATGTTGGCAGTTCGGTCGTCGGACTATCCGAACACGTACGTACCAAGTACTACATTTTACCGATTTACAAGACAATGTTAGCTTCTAGCAAAGCGCCATGCCTACCCAATTCTCCAGAAATATCCTTACAGGAATATAAGATTTGTATCAAGCGTAGTATACGTAGTAATGCGTATTTCGATCCAGTATCGGATGATCACATGCGAGATCTGGGGCTGGTACAGTATTTGCCCCATACGAAGCATATATCGGATGACAAGCAACTAGTTTCTTTATTATCGGATAATCATGACCAAGTCATATTATCCCGACGGTTGCAACCTTTTTAGAGAACCGGTTCTAATTCCCTGCGCGATCATCATCTCCACTATGACTGGAGTGATACTTCTGTCTTGACATCACACCCAACACATTACGATTCTCGATATACCCAGAAGAGACGTACACAGAAACCGGTTAAAGCCCTGGATGACCAAAACCAAAGTATATTGATTGTCGCAATTATTAGCGGTGCAAGTCTCAGGTTAAGACCAAATACACCTACCCTAATTTCGGACTTCCATAGACACATAGTCATACTACTAATGGAATTCCGAGGGGGTCTATCCAGAGCAAAGCTATTTTTCGTACCATCGGTAAAACACAACCTCCTATTACACTTGCATGAGTATCCTCTACCCAAATATATGAGAACTATGCAGTTATGCCCTCATAACCCGCACAAGTGTAATACTAGTCTTTTACGTATTTATCGATGTCTATTCTCGATTATACTCTGACTAGGGATATTTAATGATTTATCATTCGTGGATTGATACTATCTCATATCATTCTCAATCAAGGAACAAATCATAAGGACCTCCTATCATTTATACATCTTGGTGATCTAATCACAAATGATAAGAGAGCAATCTCCTTTGTCACATAGTTAATTTGTACAACAACAACACCATGATCTGTACAAATAGTGACGCTATGGGTCATAACTGCCCAACAATGTGGTGTGATCTCATATCAGACCATCCATTACCATATCGAATAAGCATCTAATACTTAAGTGATTAAATGTCATAAAATAATGTTCTAAGTTGTTTATTTAACCGAATATTTTTCTTAATGTTTATCTATTCGTTAATGACACTACTAGTCATTTTAAAATATGTAACAATTATTTACAAAGAACAAGTAACTATCAAATAGCCGCAAGTTCTGATATCAAATATCGAAACAATCATTCAACAATATTTCAAATAACTAGACGGGAGATCTGATATCCAATATCTACAGTTGTTGTATTATGAAAATTAATATTTTCTATACACAACTATACACATATTCTTTCTTTAGCTTTATAATTTACTTTCAAATTATTTACAACATTTGTAAATAATCGAAAAATAAATAGTGTCTAACATGTGACCTTTGAATGTCACTAAAACCAATAAACGTCAATATTAGATAAACAAATACCTAATGAGGTTTTCTTAATGCCAGTAAAGAATCTCGAGATATGAACCAGTTCATGTCAATCTTTATTGCATAAGAAACTATTCTATCTAGAAGGATTATATCATTATCTATTTTAATCTAGAATATTTTTTCGAGAAATCTGCAACCATAATTGAAGTCAGAAAACATATATATTATGCATGCAGTGGATAAAAGTTTAATTCTATCAAACTAATAGAATAAGGAACAACATGAGCGATACTTTACATAATATTATGCACGACATAATTTAATGTTTTTAACCTATCAGTGCCTCCCACTTCTTTACGTAATACCGTAAGCCCCAGCGGAAACAAGAATTCAATAATTAAATGAATTCCATAATGGGAAGTGGACCCCATGAATATATTTTGACTCACAGCTTTGGCACGTTCTCGCCTACGTATATTCATTAGGTAGATAACTCACTGTCAATCACATTCACTGTGACTCCTGGGTTCGGTCTTGATCGTTTCTCGTTATGACAACTTTGGCACGTTCAAAAGGAGGTGTATCAAGGTTAAACTTGTCAATGACAAACTCAAGCTACCGATGTAGTCATGACAGCTTTAGCACATTCATGATTTCCACTTTCACTTGAATTTGTCTCTTATCATATAAATTCTACCGGCACAAATGAACTAGCTTCAACCATAACTGTACAGTTTTTGCACATTATAGCCATAACATCATGAAAAATTTACACCCATATGACAAGGCGGACGAAGAAATAAGTAATCCTAATACTAGCCACTTTTAAAACCTTATTTAAACGAGGATTATCAAACAAAAGATGCTTTTACTTTATTTAATCAAATTAAATAAACACATGCATGTATTAATTAATGATTAAATTAAACATGAAATTTAAAGGGCTAATCATATCGGGTGTCCAGGATCAGACTCACTTTGATACCATTTTTGATAGGGTCAAATCAGGGAGGCACAGCGGAAGAAGTGCTGTTCGGGCGAACTCGTAGTTTAAAATTTTTCACTTTACGAATAAATTATTCAATATCAAATATTAATAATTCATTCATATTTTACCTAAAAATATTTATTCGATATCATATAACGACATAAATAATATTGCAACATCACGTAATTTATGAGAAAATATTTCTCCGTAAATTAGCATCAAACGTATTTCCGATCGAACCGACCGACCAATGCTCATGGGGACTACCCAGGTGAGCCCCAAAAATATTTGGACAGTTTGTGGACTACTCGAACAGTGCCCAGTTCATTGTTTGGGTGGCTCTTACCGGGTAACGTCGTTTTTAACGTATTTTCACTCTGAAACAATTTCCGATAAATATTTTCCTTCGGTAATTAAAATAAACCATTTTTTTAATTTATCAATGAATAAAAATTGATTTTTTATCTGATAAATCATATTTATCATTAATTGCTATGAGACCCCTACACTTTGTAAATTAATAATTTTGATCCTTAAATTGTCAAATACATATTTAATTGATTCCAAATAAATTCCAAAATAATTTATACAATTTGCAACAAAAACCAGAAACTTTTATAGAATTTCGAAACTACCCAGTTTTTTTTTCCAGAATTACGAAAATAGCCCAAATTTTATATTAATTGTAATTTTACCCAATTTATTCAAAACACATCAAAATCAAATCCAAGCAAGCCCAAATTTGACATACATCAATTATACATCAAATTATATCATATAAATGAAAAGCCCCAAAATTTGAATGGGTTAAGAACCATAATTTCACAAATTACTCAAATTGGACAATTTATATTAAATTGAAAAAATTCAACATTTTAATCATCCAATTACCACACCAGTCAAGCCTCACCATCATGAAATTAATCAAGAACAACTCTAGGTTAATGATGAATGGCTAATTAACTCTAGAATGACAACTTTAATTTTCTAATTAATTTATTAAGCTTAATTACAATAATAAGCAAATAAATTAATCATACATGCTTAACATCCTCAAACAAGCTTCCAATAAATTTAATTACAATTACAAAGAGTAGACAAATAAACTTAACAAAAAAATTTGAATTGAAGAATAATAGAAACATTTTCTATATTCAAAGAAAGTGTAAGAAACTTACAAAAATTTCAAAATTTTTAGCTTTGAATTTCTTTATTTCTTCAATTCTCTCTCAACCCACTTTGTAAAAATTTTATTAAACTTATCTAACTTTGAAAAAATGAAACAAAATAATTGTGTATCTAAAAATTCAAGTTGGCCGAATTATCAAATAAAAAAATAATTTATTTCAATTTGTTTAATTTTCATTAGTCCACCTTTTATTTACTTTAATAAAGCAAATCAAAAGTGTTCCAATGGTATGAAACCATTTTCCAACTCTAATAACGTAAATCATTATTAAGATATTTATTATTTTAATTAATTTAATTATCTAATAATTAATTAATTAAATATAAATATATTAAATATATGTATTATATTTACATTAAATATTCCAAATACATATATTAATGATATATGTCAAATATCACAATTTGATATTTTATTAATATGTATTTAATAAAATCAATTATTAAATATAAATACACATTAATTTGGAAATGACAGTTAGGTCCTGATTGCATGCATATATCGTTTAACCATTAAACGAGTTGTAAATAGTAAGTATTATTTATTCATAAGAGTTGTCCTTGTAACGATCCGAGTTATTTTAGCGAGTTGCATGAATTTTATTTTCGCGCGTGAGACCGAGTCCGAACGTGAGGTCAGTTTTTATTGTTACATGGAAACTTTTCAATTAATTAATTATAAGACCATAATAATTAAAAATTGAGGGCTAAATTGAGAATTTCCATTCTAGAATAAATGAACCCTTGATGTTTCTACACATTCTTACACGTGTGAAACACATACACTTAAATTAAGCACACAGAGTTCGCACACAGAGTTTACACACACACAACAACTCACTCACGCTGATTGGAAGAAGAAGGGTGCAGAGACGAAAGAAAGGGGTTCAGAGAGAGAGAGAGGCCGAAAATGATGAAGAAGGAAAAAAAATTGCGATTCTAGTAATAAAATTTGGGAAGAATGAGAGTGGAATCAACAAGAAACAAGCACAAGGACAAGAATACAAGCCATAGGAAGCAAATTGAAGGAAGAAATGAGATGAGTCAAGGTAAAAGAAATCCTCTCCAAAAACTTGAAATTTGAGATTTTTCATTATTATTGTAATCTTAAGCTATTGTCTATAGGTTTGAACTTATCATGTATAAATAAATATGGTCATACTGTTGTATTATTAAAGATGTTGAAAACCCTCAGATTTGATTTTGATAAATGATGCATGATAGAGTGGTGAGAATATGTATGTAGAATAGGAATGATGGTGGTAATGATAAGATGGCAGATTGGTGTAAATAAATATGGAAAATTTTTGATTATTTTATGATGATGAATTTTAGCCATTCAGAGTAAAAGGGCTGTTATGCTTGTTTTGATGAGAGTTTTTGAAATATAGAAGTGCCATTGTGTTGTTGGATAAGGCTGAAGAAGCATAAGTTAGGAAATAAGAAATATATTTTAATCTACGCACCAAATGTTCGATGAAATGTCGGACTAAATAAAATTCTATGATTGAACAAGTTTTGTGCATGATAATATGTGCGTTGTGTGCTAAGAAATCTGGTGGTAATGGTTGAATTGAATGTACTTAAAAAGAGGAGTGAATTAGAAACTTTCGGGAAGCCGAGCAGTTGTTGTGCTATCTGAACAGGCTGTAATATTTTGGTTATAAATCAAGGTTTAGACATCCGTTTCGTAAACCATAAAAATATAAGTAAATTAGATATATAAGAGAATAACATATCCAAAAATCAGAATTTTTGGACTTAAGACGCTAATGTAGAAAAATCTCCAAAGTCAACTATTTGGCAGTAAAGTCTGCACCTGTGACCTGATGACCTAGTCTCAGTTTTTGATTTTTAAAATGAGTTTCGGGTGTCTAAACGACGAACCGTCAACGCCAAAATAAACTAGACACATAGCAGCCCGACATATAAAAAAAATTCAGAACCATTGGACTTAATAAGAATTTTTGGCGGAGTATCGAAGTGGAGTGATCAGCAGGGACTGATCTGATTTTGTCCCTGCTGAATAGATGGTAGAAATCAGTTTGTTTACGGATTTCCGGGAATCGAAATCAGGATCCGTAAAATTTGGGGTATAGAAGACTCATAGGGGATTCATACATAAAAATATCAGGTCCAAATTCCTTACCAATTGCTCCCAGCAAAATTTCACAATCTGCTCCAAAAACCTGGAAAATTTCTGGTTCATATATTTTTATAAGTTCATTAAATATTTTGTTGTTCTAACAATCCATTCATTCTTTTAGATCATATGTCATCAATATATGTTTTAAGATCATGTTTTACTTATATGCTCAATTATTCAAATGAAGAAGCATAAGCATGAAATTAGTGAATAGTATCTATATAAGTAAACCTTAGTAGTGTTAATGTATATAGCCATATGATATGATAAAATATGAATATATGTATAAGTAATATAAGTATAAGTATGTATGTATGTGTATGATTAAGTATGAACATATGTGTTAGCATTTGAGAGGATATACGATGATGAGATAATACATAGGTGTATATGGGTTACATTGTATGTTATCTAGCTATTAAAAGTAGATGCATGAAGGTGATTTGGAATCTTGATTTCCATGTGTATAAGCATGATTAATAATTTTGGAAAATGCCTAAATAAGCTTATTGTTGAGATAGATGTTATAGTATGATTGTAAATGATTATAGAGTAATGGAAATGAATGAATAAGTAAACTTTATATATATATAAAGTCATACATTCGTTATAATGGTTGATTGTGTGTATATGAATATAAACTATACATTATATTATTTTGTGAGCTATCAATAATGTAAGTTACGAAAATAAGCTAAGTTTTGATAGTATAAATGTGTATAAAATATATTACGAAAATATTGAGTTGGCTTGAGAATTTAGTTGAAGTAATGACAGTTTATAAAGTGAGTAAGCATATATGATATACGTATGTAAAGTATTTTGAGAATAGTATAAGCATATAGAGAATAAAATACATAATTCATTACTTTGTATGACCGCATGAACACGAACATGAATATATGCATGAACATATGTGATAATATAGAATAAGCATATAATAAAGTTTGGTTAGAGTAAAAGAAAGTATTAGAGATGGTCATTATGTGTGGATTATGATTTCAGAAAATAAAGTGAGGATTCAAGGTATTTTTTTAAAAACAAGAGTTTCAGACACTTTTGAAAGTAATGTTTTTCAGAAAATATTTTTTTACAGCTTTGAGATATGAAGTATGATTTTGTTTTCAGGGTATGAGGAAAAAAACTCACCCCAGTACGTAACTTGAGACACAGATGGAATTGACGGATTTATATACATGTGTATATTTGGAGGGTTGGGGGGACGCCCCTAGATCCTCAAAGCTCAGATGATACATTCGGGCGGAGATGCGCCTACGGGCGGAGATGCGCCTACGGGCGGAGATGCGCCTACGGGCGGAGATGCGCCTTCGGGCGGAGATGCATGTACGGGCGGAGATGCGCCTTCGGGCGGAGATGCGCCTTCGGGCGGAGATGCGCCTTTGGTTTGAGATGCACCTACGGGCGGAGATTCGGTTTTAAAAAAAAAGAGGATTTCAGATTTCAATTTTCAAGAAAGAGGATTTCAGAAAAGGTTTTTAAGAAATCACTTTATAGATACATAGCATGTTAGAGCAGAGTTTAGTTTACAAATTATGCATATAATTTGAACATTTTAGAAATCGTTTGAGGTATCTACAGCTTACGTTAATACTTGATAACATTATCACATTTATAGTATTATTACATTTATACGCATATGTGGTTGATTATGGAATGAATTGTATAATTACATAAAATGGACCTTTTGTGAATACTATAGCGTGATTGTATGAAATTACATTTATTCATGTATACATGGTTGAAGATTGCGTGATAAATGCCTAGAAGAAGGAATATTTTATTTATCTGATTTGATAATATTTCAATGAGATAAAAAGAAGATAAGTATAGAAAATGCTCGAAATGGATTGACAAAGAGTATACAAGTAAGTAATAAGATATCAGAGTAGCACAACAGAAACGTGATAAGAGTTGACTTGAGTAAATAAAGATATAGAAACTTACTTTTTAAATGTTGAGTTGTGAGCAAGATTTTAAGTTTATATGTACGAATAGATAGGGAAAATTGGAAACAAGTAACCTGGTTATTAAATAACCAAGAAATATATATAATTAAGTCAGACTTTGTAAATAATTGAATGGCTTCATAAACAACTCAGTGTTTGAGTTTTGCAGGTTGGTGACCTGATCGGGCAATCACAGTCTTCAGAGTTTGAGGAGCCGAATAGCAGCGTTGTAGTCAGCCAGTCACCAGGTCTTGGGAGGAAGAGAGTCAAGTAGTTTATGAGTTTAGTTGTAAAAGAAATTGAGTTATTTAAGTTAATTGTAAAAAAAATTATTTATACGTATTTTCGGGCTATGAGTCCAGTTATATATTGTTCCGGAGTTATTTATTTTTGTGTATGTTATGTGTTGGGTCCTGAAGGTTGTCTGAGGTGTTGGACTTTGATCCAGGTTGCATGACTTTTAGCAGAGGTAATGCCGAACTCACTTCCAAAGTATACTATGACCGTAGATTTAACAGATTGTTAATCAATTATGGACTACCTATCCTCTGTACACAAAAATGACGGATCATTTCTTGATACTCACAGAATATCATGAGCATGAGTCCACACCCAATGAACAGGCGGATGTCTAATTTAAATAGATCGGTGATGTGACTGTCATCTAAGTGTGGAAGATAACTTATATATACACAGTATCTCAACTCAAAGAATCATTATGCTACTCAACCTGAGAAGATTCCTATTGACGTTGGTGTACCATCTATTAGGAAATCTTCGATGAGACGTTAGATGTTTATCAAATAAACACCTAACGTCTATACGAGTCTCCCAAGACTCATGATTCATTGGGATAAACCATCGGACCAAGTCCAATATGCGACTTGTACTAGTCTCAATGGATTTTACTAACCGACCCGTGTCAGTAAATCTTGACCAGGAATTTAATTTGAGGATATACAACTTATAAAGACACTTCCCAATGTCAATTACAAGATATGTTGTAACTGCGCATTATGTTGTAAATCCTGGGGTCTTTGTCTAATATATATACAAATCACTAAACCAGATTTAGTTTCAATCTAATCAATCTAATCGAAATTAGATTGAATACGTCTATAAAAGATAAGAGATGCTACCATTTAAATTAGTAATATTATGGAAAAATGTATTGCTCGTATTCATGAATCAGACATAAATACTATCCGGATTGGCACTCAGAGCACCAACCCTAACAGATACATAACATATACTAACTACAAATATTTTAAAAAAATATTGATATATTACGAATATGTGATGTCAATAAATACAAATATAGATATTTTTAAAATAGAGGATACTATATTTGTTGAATGAGTGCATTTTTAAAAAATGAGTGAGGAATCAGATATGAACTTCATTACAATTTATACGCAAGTCACCAGCGGTAGTTGCTGACATAAATACTTGATGTTTTTTTATTTTATGTCGTAAATTACGATGATGCCACATCTTAAATTATTTAAAAAGAAAAGAAAAGAAAAAAAAAAAAGAATCAATAGTTCTTTGTGTTGTAAATATGTAGTGTGATTCCCACTACTTTAACTTTTATCTTATGTTTTATTATTTAGATAATTATTATTCTTGTAACTTATCCCATCATAACTTCTCCTTATAAATTTAGAGGAACCTCTTATAGTTTTCAATTTCATTCATTGAGAATTAATAAAAAAAGTTTGTTGTTTTTCAAGGTATCTTCTCTTTTTCTATTTTATATTCTTTTATAACACATTATCAGTACGATAATGCCTAAAGCAAAGAGCCAAATC
The DNA here is from genome assembly GCA_019454045.1 of Zanthoxylum bungeanum. Taxonomy (NCBI): domain Eukaryota; kingdom Viridiplantae; phylum Streptophyta; class Magnoliopsida; order Sapindales; family Rutaceae; genus Zanthoxylum; species Zanthoxylum bungeanum. The sequence continues at coordinate 184,763 of SKCR01034498.1, forward strand.
ATTATCGCAAATTAGGCTAGAAGCTCAATTTACATCCATAAATGGATTTGATGATGTTTGTATTTGTTTAATGTTGATAATGATCACATGTGTCTGTGTGCATGATGATCTTGTTGATTATGATCTCCCATTCTCATGACATAGCCTTCACGTAATAGTGATGAGTGATGATTAATGTTGACATATTAATCATCAATAGTAAAAAAAAAAAAGAACAATTATAGTAAGTCAATCACCTCGAAAAAAATATAGTGGTTGATGCGAATCATAAATCATCATTATATATGTGGTTGTTTAATTAAAACTTGCAGTTTTATTCAGAACTTAAAATTCTGAATTCCAAATATTAAAATCAAAATCCGTAATTCTAATTCAGAATCTAAAGTTCTGAATTTCAATGTTACCATTAGAACCTGTAGTTCTATTTCATTTTATTATTAGTTTAACACCTTAATTATTTTTATGAGTATGCTAGGTGATCGCCATTAATTTGGATCCTCCACATCAGAAAATAAAAATGATATTTTTTTATTATTTTTTAATTATTTTAGTTTCTTTCATAATTATGAACTATAAAAGGTAAATTAGAATCCGAAGTTCTAAACTCATTAATTATTTATTAGATTAGAACCTGCAATTCTAGATGTAAAAAATAATTATAAAACCAAGAGTTCTATAATTACACTACAATTAAAGAACCTAAAGTTCTAACCTCAACCAATTAGTTAGATTAATACTTACAGTTTTAAATCTATTATAGAACCTGATGTTCTGAATCTATAACATCATATTTATGAACTTGAAGTTATAAATATATACATTATATTCTTTTTATATCGTAATCACTTTTGTATAATATATTTATTAGTACAACACTTATATTTCTTTTTATATTTACAAGGAACCTTGAAAATGTCAAGCCTTATAAACTTATAAATTCTCACACTCGAAGTTTCTGGAAGAAACCATCTTTCATGGATTTTGGATGTTAAAATGCATTTGCGAGCTATGGGCCTGGAAGACACCAAAATCTAAGAAAATCAAACGTCTCTGCAGGATAAGTCAAAGGCAATGATTTTCCTTCTCCATCATCTATATGATAGCCTGAAAGCTCAATACCTGAAAATTGAAGATCCATTGATCTTATGGAATAACCTGAAACAGAGTTATGACTATCAAATGGATATATTCTTTCCTACAAAAAATAAATGAGTGGACAAATATGAGGTTGCAGGACTTCCAAAAGGTTTGACTACAATTCTGAGCTATTTCACATCACCTCACATATAAAATTGTGCGGTGAAAATATTACTGAAGAAGACATACTTGAAACAACACTCACTATATTTCATGGATCAAATATGATTCTGCAACAAGAATAACAGGAGCGTCGCTTCAAAAAATACTTAGATTTGATATCTTACCTCCTAGTTACTGAACAAAACAATGAGCTACTGATGAAAAATCATGAGCCATGAACAACTGGTTCTAATCCATTCCAGAAGCGAATGTAAATACACATAAAAATAATGGACATGATCGATGAGGTAAGACATGACACAAATGGCGTGGTTATCGCCCTCGTGGTGGTCATAAGAACTCAGAGTAATAAAATAAAAAAGAATGGATAACACTAGAAGTGTAATGTCTATAAAAGAGAAAATAAATATAATGGTGAAGAAAAGAAATCTACCAAAAATGATAATGCACAAATTTGTCATCAATGAGGAGGAAATGGATATTAGTCACGTATATGTCGTGCATATGACCATTTAGTAGATCTCTATTAAGCATCCAATAAAAAGAAAAGAAAGAAGATTGAAGCTAACATTATCGAATGACTCAGATCATGTAGATCTCATTCATCTTGATGTCTCCAATTTCTTTGAGAATCCAGAGTGAAGGATTGATCACTTATTGGCAATGGAAATATCTATCGTGATTAAACTTTAATTGTTGTCTTTATTTTTGAATGGTTTAATACCTTGAACTATTGAACTTCATTTAGCATTTCGTTTTATTAAAGTTTTATTTGAGCATTTTTTCTACATCATATATAGTTTATTTTATATCTTTTAATTTTGACGTATGTTATGAATTTTATTTACAAGGATATGGATCCTACAAATAGATTATGTGTTCTATAAAATAAATATGGCGATATATGCTTGGTTGACAGTGCAACTACTGTTGGACAATTATGACCCATAACATCACTATTTGTACAGATCATGGTGTTGTTGTATAAATTAACTATGTGACAAAGGAAATTACTCTTTTATCATTTGTAATTAGATTACCAAGATATATAAATGATAGAAGGTTATTATGATTAGTTCCGGATTGAGATGCTATGAGACAGTATCAATCCATAAAGGTTTAATCATTAAATATCCCTAGTCGTAGTATTATCGAGACTGGACATCGGTAATGCGGAATAGACTAGTATTGCACTTGTGCGCGTTGTGGGAGCGTAACCGCATAGTTCTCATATGTTTAAGTAATGAATACTTATGCAAGTACGATAGGAGGTTGTATTTTACCGATGGTACGGAAAACAGCTTCGCTCTGGATAGACCCCGCATAATCCCATTGGTAGTATGTCTATGTGTCTATGGGAGTCCATTTTAGGGTAGGTGTATTTGGTCTTAACCTGAGACTTGCACCGCTAATACTTGCGACAATCAATATACTTTGGTTTTGATCGTCTAGGGCTTTAACCGGTTCTGTGTACGCCTCTTCTGGGTATATTGAGAATCGTAGTGTATTGGGTGTGATGTCAAGATGGAAATATCACTTCAGACATATGGAGATGATGATCACGTAGGATATGAAACGGGTGCTCTTATATGCTGCGGCTATCAGGAAAATATGACAAGGTCATAGTTATCCGATTATAGAGACTAGTTACCAGATATCCGACATGTGTTTCGTACGGGGCAGACACATTCCCAGCCCCAGGCCTAGCACATGACATCAGCTACTGGATCGACATACACAATACTACGTATACTACACCTGACATAGATTGTATATTCCTTTAAGAATATTTCTGGAGAATTGGGTAGGCACGGTGCTTTGCTAGAAGCCAACCATATCTTGTAAATCGGTAAAAACGTAGTACTAGGTACGTACGTATTCGGATAGTCCGATAATCAGATTTACTGCCAACATATCTGGGGATCTCATGGGTCGCTTACCGAAGATTCACCGATGACGTATGACTCGCACATTATTAATCTGAGATTAATTTGATGAGAAAGAAAATTAATCTAGGATTAATTACAGAGATATTTAATCTGGGATAAAATACTGTTTAAAGAGAGAGAGCGATTAATTTGGAATTAATCGATAAAATAATATATTCGATATATTAAACGAAATTGGATTTCGACGCGGAATTAAAATCGGATTTTAATTCGGGAAAACGAGTTAATTTAGAATTAATTTGTTAGCGACGTGAATAGTAATTTTTCTAGGCATAATTATTTAATTAAATTTGATTTAATTACGCCACAACAGAAAATTCGTTAATTCAGAATTAACGAACCCGAGCCCGGGAGTGTTTGCGGGCCCACTCGTATTTCGTATCAAGTGGGGCCCACAAGTCACATCACGCGTCACATCATTTTTCAATCAAGTGATAGATGTCTTGTCACTTTGAGTGATGTGATGTCAAGTCACTTTTGAGTGATGGATTGCTGGTTCAGTGTAAATCACTCAAGTGTGACTTGAAATACATATATCATTATTTTATTTTTTGGTATTTTGACTTTCAATTTTGGTATATGATATCATAACACACAAAAGAACTTCGTTCTCTCATTCTCCTCTCCATGTCTCGGCCAAGGGCCATTTTCTTTCATCTTCTCCATTTAGGCTAAACCGAAAATGATAAAGGGTAATAGGGAAGATTTGTGGCAAATCTTTCCAATGCTAGCACATAAAGAGGGCATACAAAGGTGATAGGGAAACCTTTCCCATGAGCATGGAATCCTCACATGAAGCTTGGAGCTTGAAGATCATCCATGGAGCACAAAGAATAGCCATGGCCGAACCTAGGAGGGAAAGCTTCAAGGGAAATTTTTGTGTTCAAAGCTCACATCCGATCAAAGTGAGTATTTCCGTAACTTGTTTTTGATGTATTCGCACTTATTTCTTGCTTATTATGATCTTGGAAAACCTAGAAACCCCAATAATGGTATCAGAGCCTTGATTTAAGCATGAAAATAATTAGGGTAAAATTTGGATAAAATCTATTTGAGCATGATTTAATGAAATTGTTTGATTGAGTGTGCTTGAATGATGGTTAATTGAAGTTGTATATGATCAATTTCATGAAAAGTTGATTGGATCAATTTTTGCCCAAATCTTAGGCTTGCCCGAGAATGATGAACCCTAATAGTCATGGTCATTTTTTAGATTTTGATCATTGGATAAGTTGAAATCATTTGGGAAATGTTGATTTAGGATTCAATTAGATTGAAATCGGAATCGGACAAAAATTCCCTCTAATTACCGTGACCTTAAGAGCATGAAATGATTGATTTTTGATTCAAATGTGTTGGACATGTGTTGATGATGATAAGCATAATTAATTGAGTAAATTGGTGTTTTGGAAATGTTAATTTGGTTAATTAATTATGGCTATACACTTTAGGTTAATTAAATTATGAAATTTGGAATTTTGGTAATTTAATTAGTTGGGCCAAATTTGGAATTGAGCTTGTAAAGTTGTAATTGGGCTTAATGTGCTCGGTTGGGCCAAGTTTGGTTCAGGCTAATTGGTTGGATCCAATTGAGCCCAAAATCATATCTATAAAGTCCAAATATAACTATTGGGCCTTTAAAGTTTATTTGGGCCTAATGGGCCGAAATTGATTTATAGGCATAAAGGGTGATTCCTTACTTGGGCTTTGGTTGCCGAAGCCCATGCCTTAAGAAATTAATTGAAAGCCCATTGGACTTTAATTAAATGACATTGGATGTTAATCGGGCTTGGAGACCCGTAATGATTAGATTTAGAATCTAAGTCGTAAAGGCTCATTAATAAAGTGTAGTTATTTAATTTGGAATTAAATATTGAATTAGTATTGAATACGTATTAAATTAGATTTAATGTTGTAGTTTAATATAATTAAAGAATTCGTACTTTGAGTATTTATTCTTAAAACGAGTTGGACTCGCGAAAATCAAATCATTGTTTGAACATTGGATAGTCATTAATTTCAGATTAATTAATTGGATTAGATTGATTGATAACATAATTTGTGTGAATATATGGATGTGATCTATGAATAATGTATATTAGATGGATATTAAATGGGTGAGGGCAATTTTGGAAATTATTGTAATAAATTTAAAATTTATTTAAATTGGACCTGCGTGTTCAGGGACTGTCCAACAGAAAAACTGGGCACTAGGGCAGCAAGTCGCCCGATTTCAAAAATTCATTCCGATCTCTTCTTAAGTCCACAAATTCTAAATTTTGGATATGCTACTACCTTATGTGTCTAGAGTACCCATAATATTACGGAACTTGATTTCTACTTCTAGAACGCAAATATAAAGTTTTCTTTACACCTTGTTCTGTTACTACAGAATTAGTAATTCTCTGCAGTGCGTCCAAGTTTGAAAATTCGGTACGACTCCCTCTTAAGCATAAAAATTCTAAATTTTGAATATGATATTCCCTCATGTTTCTAATTTACTCATAATTTCACGGCTTGTCAAACAGATACCTAACACTTATGTTATAACCTAAATACCACAGCCTGTCCATAAGGTATTGCATACCAAACTCACTGCCAAGTTCTTATTCACTACCCTATTTGTTCTTCTTTGTTTGACACTTCCAAAACAAAAATCAATATTTGAAACATCATCTTACACTCAATTTTCACCAAAAATATCATTATCACCTAATTCTTTAAACTTTCCCAATCCAAACATTATAACTCTACAACCCATATCAAAGTCTCCAAGCTATAAATCAATAATCCATACATCATCTTATACACCAATAAGCATTCATTAATCCTTCAATTCAAGTTCTAACCCACATTCTATTTTCTACCATTCATATCCAAAACTTGCTAAATTGGGTTTCATCTCATCTTTTTCATTTCAAGCAAGAAAATCATATAATCATCAATCACTCATTTTCTCAATCTTACTACAATCATCAAACCATCACATTTATTATTCAATTAAAATTTTGAGTTTTGGGTTTTGGGTTTCTTACCTCCTCCATAGTTGATCTCTTCATTCCCCATGGATCTCTAAGCTTTTTCCTTACTTCTTTTCCCTCTCTCCTTATTCTTCTTCTCATCTCCTTCTTCTTTCTTCTTTCTTCTTCTTCTTCTCTCCTTCTTCTTTTCCCTCCACTTTTCTCACGGTTTTCTTCTTTCTTTATCTCCCCAATTTCGTTCTCCCTCTCTTGGCATTAAGGAATAGTGATTCCTTTATATAGGGGGACTTAATTGATATAAAAAAAAGTGGAAGTATCTAGAAAAATGGAGAGTTTTGGAGATTTATCACTTGGGTCCGATTTTACTATTTACCCAGGTATTGACTTGCGTTTTGACCCGGTTCTAGTCTGATTTTGGAAAAATGTATAACGCGGAAATTGTAGGTCTCGTTCTAAGATTTTCGAAAATATAAAATTCATAAAAATCAGAGATCATATGAAAAATTTACGGCCCAAAATACTATGAGCGGTCCAAAGGTAACACGGTACAGTCTCGTCCCGGGACTTCGAAAAATTTACCGATCATTCCCAAAGTCTTTCTCATGAATATATTTGAATATTATCGTAATTTATTTCATATGCTTTCGTTCCGTATGTAATAGAATTACAATGGACAGTAGTAAAACTACCGGTCGTTACAAATTCTCCCCCCCTTAAATATGATTCGTCCTCGAATCCTCTCTGGTGTCTAACTCGTGGTCTTTTAACTTTGCGAATATCCAAAGATGCTACTAAAACCTCTGTTGGCTACTTGATCTTCCTCTTTTCCATTTTCTAAGTCCTCGTTCTGTAATACTTCTGCTGAGTACTTTTGACTATTGTCCTTCTGTTCTTTTGCTGTACCCCATACTCCTCGTCTCTAAGATTTATTTCTTCTAGACTTTCACTTATGCCCCTTAATTCCTTAACTTGAGCAAATCCTTAGTAACTAGTATATTGGCTCTTACCAAAGATTCTAATATCTCATACCTATAATTGACATGTCTTATTTCACTTATCCAACTTGACTTTTATATTATTTCTCATTACTCGACTATCAACTCCCTATATTTCCTTTATAACCCTCAGCAGTCTTTAAGCTTTTCTTCTTCAATGACCGCTTTGCATTAACCTATTTCGTCGTCTTCGTACTGTAATACAAGTCTACCAAACCACCCATACCCGCGGCTAAACCATCCCAAACCCGTAGTGGTTTGGTCACCTTAAGCTAGGGCTGGGTACCTTACGCGATTCCTCTATCAAAAATTTCCTTGTAATTTCTTACCATAACCTTTAATGTATTCTTTTCATTCTTTCTTTATTTTTCTAAGAGCTTACTTGATCTATGTTTCATCCTTGGACTATATCTTATAGATCTCAATTCTCGATCTTTCTCTATTATTCTTTTATATCCATTTGTCTTCTTATACACAGTCGCAACTAAAGTATCTTCTCTTTATTAATTCCCGTACTAGGATAAACTTGCTTCATTTGTTTTACATTATTTCCTCTTCTGTTTTTCATTACCTATTGACTATCTCACTTTCCATACTAGAATGAGCCATCTTATTGATTTAATTTTCTACCCCCTTCTATATCTGAATCTACTATAGATCACATCTCTTATTCTTTCTCGAAAGATATTTATTCTATTATGTTCTTGATTATTCTTAACGCTGTCCTTATATTCTTATCATATGCTTTTCTAATACTTTTTCTTCTTGTTACTTTAGCTAACAACTTCTCTTTAAATCTCTTATTTAGGCTATCTTTTCCTTTATTTTATTCTGATTGTTGCTGTTCTTAAGAGTCGTATAATTTGATCATCTATTACTGCACTTATACTCACTTCCGTAGTATGTTAAGTTTATGTTTCAGGTCCATCTTTATTACTAGTATGGATCGAGGGTTGGGAGGGTGGGAACTAGTCTTGATCTTTTGGTATTTCGAGGTCATATACCCTTTGCCTAAAACTCTCATGTCACTCTGCATCTTATACCAAGTCCTTCTAGAAGCACAGTCCTTAACGATTTTCCTTATACCATCTCTTTATTCCTTTCTGTCACTTAACATTTCTGCGGTTACTATTTTCTTTCCTTGGGTACTACTATAATCTCTTTGCTATTTTTCCTAAGAGGCTCATTTTGCTATAAAGGTTCCTTCCAAATCTTAGTTCCTTGACTCCTTATTCTTTTACTCTCTTGAAAGCTCTATTTATTTCAACTACTAAGGTCATCTTTTACTAAGTCTTTGGTCCATATACTTCACTCTTCCTAAAACCCTTCTTCTTCTTAATACCATGATGTTTCTTATAAGTTACTCACTATATTCCTATGATCATTATCCATGAAAGTTCTTGTTTCTTTTAAGGTTTCCTGTACTTAGCTCACTTTCAATATAGTATTTTTTATTTTTTATTTTTTTAAGTTTCTAGTCCATGATTTTTTGGATTCACCAACTAGTTGTCGAACTATCTCACAATTGTCTAATCTAAGAGTTACTATTCTTTACTGGTTCTGCTCTCTTCTAGGATTGCACCACTTTCATTGATTCTTTACTCTATTATATCCTCATTATGTTATTTTTGTGCTCAAATAAACTGATTTTTCCTTGTTACTCTCCTCACACTTCTCATACATTTTCATGTCATGTTTCCTTAATATAGTCTTTACTAAGATAACTGTGAATCATTTCTTTATTTATTCCTTAAATCTAAACTTCCCGTCCTTTCCTCGAAACCTTGATCGATCATTTTTATTCTATTATCCATACTAGTACTCTCACCACTTTTAATTATTTCCAACTTCATAAGCCTATTCTTATACTTTCCTATGAATCTCTACTGACTTAGCTTGTCTGTGGGTTTTACGACATTTGATATATTTATGAACTCCTACTAATCTAATAGGCTTCACTCTGAATTACCTTAATCTTTGAACTGTCTTAGGTTTTTTTTTCCTTCTTTATATTCTCAAAGCTTCTTTGATTTTTCTCATAGATGGATGTTCTTGTTAAAGTCTTTTTTATTTCTTAAAATAGAACCCCGTCGTCTATACTTATACTAATAAGAGACATTCTTATCTCGTTGGTCCTTTTCTTTATATCTCGAAAAGTTTCTTTATTCTTGTTCTAGCACTTTATGTACCGATTGAGTCTATTTCTCATGTAGGACAGGTGTGAAATAGACTCTATCAGGATAACTTCCTTAACCAGTATTCCAAAGGAGTAAAAATCTAGGTAGGTAAAAGTTCTATCTATTGGATCTCTTGACTTTGGGGAGCTAACTGTTATTTCAATCATCACTTCTTCTTATTTGCCTACAAGTTTAAGTTTCAAAGGATCTAAAGTCTCTCTTTATCTATAGCATTTTGTAACCATTAGAAAGTTCCTTGATCATCTTTGATTCTCTTACTTCTTCCATCTTATAATGGCCTTTGGTTAATAATGGGATTTGCTACCTATACAAGATGGTTTTAGGAATATTGGATCCACTCGGAGGAATGCTTCTAAGTAAGAATTGTATCTTACTTGAGGGAAGACCCTTTTCTTCGGTTTACTCATCTTTTATTCCGGTCTAATCTTACTATGTTTATCTTTACTGCTAGATTTGGTATTATCCTTTATTACTTAACTCCGTGTCTCCAGTTCTTATTACTATAGATTCTGTCATTTCTTACCTGTTTCTTTTTCTCTATCTCTATCTACCTCTGTATCTTACTTCTAATTCCCAAATCCTTATTCTCTGTCCTTATTAGAAGTTTCACCTATAACACTCTGTTTTACGTTTCATATTACTGCCTTAATTACTTCTAACTCTCTCCTTATCCTCATATGCCTATTCCTGTACTTTGCTAACTTTGGTTGATCTTCCTTCCATGTCACTGGATGAACTCTTGTTGGATCTCTTATGGTCATTTTTGCTCATAAGGTAGGCTCTATCGGGACGATTTCCTCATCTAGTGTCATTGGAGAATTCGATGTCTAGGTAATTTAAGATTCTATCCTTTATCGGATTACGTAGGTAAAATGAATAACCGTTCATGTTTCACATTTGGAGATGTTGGTCGGGGTTTGAGTCTCTGGAGTTCTTTAAATTCTTTTGACATCTGTGTTCGTAAGGGTTCTCAAGATTACTCTAGATTGATTTTTTTTTTTTACTTCTGTGGTTCCCTTGGCTATTCTCCAATACTCGTAAGATTCACTAGCTATGAGAGGATCTTGAAGACTATTGAATTTACTAAGAAGAATTTCTTGAGTAGGAATGGAATCTTAATTCTACTAGGCACTCTAATACTTGTTGGGCTTCCGTTACTTTCCCGTACTGCTATGGGTTCTTGTATCTTGCCTACTATCCTGGTTCCATATCTTTTTCTTTATTTTACTTCTCTTCTAGCCTTATCTTTCTCTTTCTACTTTCCTGGGTGGATATACTTAAGCTTTTCTAACTATTTTTTTTTTTTGGTCTTTATACATCTCTGTCTCTGTCTAGTTCAAGCTTTTATGCAACTTTTCTTCGGGCTTTCTCTTTTGCTCTCTCGGACAGCTCTCTTTGGGACTTATTATCTGGTCATCTAACTTATACTGAACTTCAGAAGGTAATTTAAGATGATTATGGTATGATACTTGACTAGAGTGAGGAAGAATGATTTAAATATCTTGGGGGTACTTACTAACCTGTTTGTGATACTTTGAGGATGTATGCGAGGATCAGATACTGGAGAGGTAGTGTCTCATATACGAGTATCCCGGACATACAATGTATAAAAGACCCCAGCACTCTGCCCACTGCAGTCACCGACTCCCTAGACCATGCTCTGATACCATTTTTGTAACATCCCCGATCTGGGGGATGTCACCGGCAGGGGATAGTTGTGCTAACCCCATAAGTCTCTGACTATCTAACTGTATCGTAAACTATTCCAATGCAATGTCATGCATACAGACCATGATACAAACAACATAAAATACTTTTATTAATGCATACTTAGGAATACTTCTTTTACACAACTTTAAGGACTACTTGTAATGACTATCACATCACTAATGCATATATGCAACTCTAACCGGACTATAATACTTTGACTCTAAACTGGTGGAACCAACCCTTGTGACTGCATCAGTATCCATCCTTCCGAGCTCGTCCTCCGGAAATCCTGAAAAAACATAAAGGCTGGATGGGGGTTAGATCGTCATACGATCTAAGTGAGTGAACGAAAACTGAAAACTAAAACTGAAGAAAAGGTATTCAAACTTTAAAATCACATTTTCAAATATCTTTTATGAGAACTCTTGTTCTAAAAACTTCATAAAATTTACTGAAAACTGTCTTTAAAAACTCTGGCTTCGAGAAATCCGTTTTCTGAAAACTATTGGTTAAAAAATCTGTATTATGAAATTCTAAAAACTGCGTTCTTGAAAATCTGAAACCTGAAATCTGAAATCCGAAATCCGAAAACTGAAAACTCTTTCTTGTACTTCATTCTAAATCCGTCTTTCTAAATTCTTTTCTAAAACTCTTTTTTTGAAAACTGAAAAATTGAAATCCTTTTTCTGAAAACAGAATCTCCGCCCGTAGGCGCATCTCCGCCCGAAGGCGCATCTTCGCCCGAAGGCGCATCTCCGCCCATAGGCGCATCTCCGCCCGAAGGCGCATCTCCGCACGAAGGCGCATCTCCGCCTAGGAATGTACCATCTGAGTGCTGAGGATCCAGGGGTGTCCCCTCTTTCCTCAACATGTGCACATGCTATCTGTATCCGTCAATTCCATCTGAATCTCAAGTTACATACTGGGGTGAGGTTTTACCTCATGCCCCGAAATAAATAAAAACTCATGTTTTAAAACTTTTCTGTGTAAAGTACAACTAAAACAAAGCATAAAGCATAAATATCATGTAATAACAGTAATTAAAAAGTCTAACACCCTAAGGCATAAAAATAAGTCTGATATCAAAATACGATATGAAAATCAAGTAAAAAGGAAGGTGTCGACTCACTGGGCTATGGTAAATCGAGAACGATTCACGGCGTGAGCTACCTCTTAGTATCCTGACATCAATCTAAGATCAATACGATCGTTAGTTTGCATAGCTCGAAACATCTTCATATGACATAACAGAATATACAATGTATGGATACACAATCTTGCTGAATATTGATGATATCTATGGTATCTATGAATTTTACGGACTTAGGTTTGGAGTTAGACAAGTGCGGTAGCGGAAACTTAATTTATCCTAACGGCAATAAATTTACAGTTTGTAGACCAATTTTGAAATTTCGCCATAATTAATTGGGAATGAATCTAAGGCTGAAAATTTAATACAATGGTCCTCAATATGTCTAGTTTTATGTTGATTTTTACGGATCTCAATTCAGACTTCAGAAACTCAACTTATAGACCGAATTTCAGGGACTGTCCAACAGAAAAACTGGGCACTAGGGCAGCAAGTCGCCCGATTTCAAAAATTCATTCCGATCTCTTCTTAAGTCCCAAAATTCTAAATTTGGGATATGCTACTCCCTTATGTGTCTAGAGTACCCAGAATATTACGGAACTTGATTTCTACTTCTAGAACGTAAATTATAAAGTTTTCTTTACACCTTGTTCTGTTACTACAGAATTAGAAATTCTCTGCAGTGCGGCCAAGTTTGAAAATTCAGTACGACTCCCTCTTAAGCCTAAAAATTTTGAATTTTGAATATGATATTCCCTCATGTTTCTAATTTACTCAGATTTCATCACGGCTTGTCAAACGATACCTAAAACTTATATTATAACCTAAATACCACAGCCTGTCCATAAGGTATTGCATACCAAACTCACTGCCAAGTTCTCATTCACTACCCTATTTGTTCTTCTTTGTTTGACACTTCCAATACAAAAACCAATATTTGAAACATCATCTTACACTCAATTTTCACCAAAAATATCATTACCACTTAATTCTTTAAACTTTTCCAATCCAAACATTATAACTCTACAACCTATATCAAAGTCTCCAAGCTATAAATCAATAATCCATACATCATCTTATACACCAATAAGCATTCATTAATCCTTCAATTCAAGTTCTAACCCATATTCTATATTCTACCATTCATATCCAAAACTTGCTAAATTGGGTTTCATCTCATATTTTTCATTTCAAGCAAGAAAATCATATAATCATCAATCACTCATGTTCTCAATCTTACTACAATCATCAAACCATCACATTTATTATTCAATTAAAATTTTGAGTTTTGGGTTTTGGGTTTCTTACCTCCTCCATAGTTGATCTCTTCATTCCCCATGGATCTCTAAGCTTCTTCCTTGCTTCTTTTCCTCTCTCTTCTCTCTTCTTCTTCTCCTCTCCTTCTTATTTCTTTCTTCTTCTTCTTCTTCTTCTTCTTCTTCTTCTCTCTTCTTCTCTCTCCTTCTTCTTTTCCCTCCCTTTTCTCACGGTTTTCTTCTTTCTTTCTCTCCCTAAGTTCGTTCTCCCTCTCTTGGCATTAAGGAATAGTGATTCCTTTATATAGGGGGACTTAATTGATATAAAAACAAACTGGAAGTATCTAGAAAAATGGAGAGTTTTGGAGATTTATCACTTGGGTCCGATTTTACTATTCACCCAGGTATTGACTTGCATTTTTGACCCGGTTCTGGTCCGATTTTGGAAAAATGTATAACACAAAAATTGTAGGTCTCGATCTAAGCTTTCCGAAAATATAAAATTCATAAAAAGCGAGATCATATGAAAAAGTTACGGCCCAAAATACTATGGGCGGTCCAAAGGTAATACGGTACAGTCTCGTCCCGGGACTTCGAAAAATTTTCCGATCATTCCCAAAGTCTTTCTCATGAATATATTTGAATCTTATCGTAATTTATTTCATATTCTTTCGTTCCGTATGTAATAGAATTACAGTGGACAGTAGTAAAACTACCGGTCGTTACAGCCAAGGCTTAATTGAAAATTCAGAGGAAAAAGGTTAGGGAATATATTGGATTTATTGACTATATAAGATATATGTTTCAGATTTGGATGTCCACCTACTGGATCTAGGAAATGGATGGGATCCAATTGATCTTAGAGATCTACCTAGTTAAGTATCATACAATTTTGTTGGCCAAAATCAAGATTGTGTGTTATTTAACGGGATCCTAGCCCACTAGGAAACAATGTTTCCTGAGTACTCAACAGATGGTTAGAGGCTCGCCGAAAAATAGTGGGAGACAAGTATTAAATTCACAATTTTGTTTAGATACTTGCCATACGCGCTCATTTTATTATTCGTCAAAATAAATAAACATATTAGTTGGACTAATATTTAATCGTTGTTTTAATCAAACAGTTGGACTGTATTCAAACTATTTCAATGTATAGTTGATTTTATAATTGGATTATAGTATCAATATAATTGAATTTAACTAATTTAATTATAGTTGATTATATAGTTAGACTATAGTAATCATTATATTAATTGTACCTGAAATCATTGATTAAATAGTTGGACTATTAGATCAAGATAAACTGAAAAATTAAGCATTTAAAACATAATATTGGATGAAAATATATTTAAGCGGCTATAATTTTCAGATTGGGAATAATACCTCAGGATAGTATTGAGAACCGAGAAGTTACTTTATTTGATAAAAGTGACGTCTTGGGCCTAAGCCCGAAGTTAAGAAAATAGTAGAGCATGATCTTTGGAAGATTCATGTGATGATAACTTTAGTGCTTAATCCGTTATTCTTGTCATAATGACTTCTTAATTTCGTCGTCATAACTAAGGGTTAGATCCTTAAACCATGATGTTAAAATTGAAGGATCTTCATAGATCTATACTTAGATCTTAGAAGCATTAATTGCAATAGAAAAACTATTGGAGAAATTAATGGCTATGCTCAATGAGACAAGGCCAGAGTTTACAAAAGGGGAAGAAGCGCAAGACGCATCTTACTTCGACATCACAGAATGCCAAGGCTTGGCCGAAGGCTTCGAGGTATGTGGATAAGGGCAAAGGAAAAATCATCACAGTCTTCTAGGAGGACAAATGACATATCCCAAGATGTCTGCCTAAAGCTGTGGCAAACGGGGTCACTGGAAGCGTGATTGCCGTATGGACAAGGCAGAGATGAAGTAATAGAAGAAAAGGCAAGGCTCTGACTTCAAGTATGTTTGTCATAAATATGTTCACTACTAGTATTAAAAATGGATTTTAGATACTAAATAGTGGTACATAAATATATGTACTCATTTACAGCATCTGCTGATAAGCAGGATATTAACTTCAGATGAGATCGCTCTGCGAGTCTGAAACGGGACGAGAGTTGCTGTTTTAACCGTAGATACCTAAATTTAGGAACTACCCTTCGGGTGTGTACTTAAATTAGGAAACTGTTATAATGTACCTAGTTTGACTAGAAACATTATCTCTATATCGAGTATAACTCGTTGCTAGTATACCTTATATTCTAGAACACTAAAGTGTTTTTTTTATAAAGATGATATTGAGATAAACATATTAGATGTGAATAACAGTATTTATATTTTGAATATAAATGAATCTCAAGAATATGACATGACGAACAGATAGCTCAAACTGATTTGATCAGTAGAGACTTATTTGTGGCATAGTTGTTTGGGACACATTGAACAAGACTCGTACATCTACACTTTCGAAGAGTTGATACTAGGACGGATTTGATTCTATTCAAATGATGTCTACGAATCTAGTTTATTTTTGGGCAAAGTGCCTAAAACACATTTTACTTGGTAAAAGTGCAAGTGCCACTGATCTGTTAGCCCTCGTTTATAGTGACGTAAGTGGGCCCATATCTAGCAAGGCTAGAAGTGGATAGTGATACTTCGTAACCTTTATGGATGTGGCATCGTGTTATGGTTATGTGTTTCTTTTGAAATATAAATCGGAAAACTTTGAGTTATTCAAAGAGTTTCGGCATGAAGTAAGTAGTTAGACAGATCGACTAAAATATTAAATCGTCACGATTAGAACGTGTGGAAAATACTTAAGCAATAAGTTTCTTGACTAAATGAAAGAGTTAGTATTCTTACATAGTGAACTCTTCCCGAAACATCTCAATCTTGATGGTATGTCTGAACAGAGAAAACCAAATTATGTTGGACATGATAAGTTAATCATGAGTCGCTCTGAGACCATTTTCCTTCAAAGGGATAAGCAATTAAACAGTACAATACTTATTTTGAATAAGGTTCCATAAAAATATGTTAGACAAAATTCATATTATATATGAACATGAAAGAAACTGGGTTTCTCATTCCTGAATATTTGGGAATGCTAGGCATACATTTGGATGATACCAAATTAAAACCCAAATTGGATAAGTGCCTATTTGTAATTGGTTGTCCTAGAGAAACCAAAGTATAGTACTTATACATCTCACAAGAGAACAATGTAATTGTTGCTCACCATGCGGTTTTCTTAAGAGGAATACCTATATGCAGTGGTAAGTGGGAGGATAGAAAACTCGATGAAAATCGGAGTAATACTTTTCCAGGCACCGATTCCATAATGGAACACAAACAGTTCATCAGGGATGAACCTGTACCATTAATCTTCGAATACACAAGAACATCATAGAACAGAGAGAGTCAGAAGACAACCTGGGAGGTATGAGTTTCTGATCTCACATCATAAAGATGTCAATCTTATTGAAAAAACTGACTATGTATGAGAAAGTGATACAAGGTATCGACTACCTATTATGGCAAAGTGCCATAACGTCCGAAATGGATTCCATGTATACCAACCAAGATTGGACACTGGTTGTTGTACCGTAAGACATTGTGTCTGTTGGTACTATAAAGGTCTTCAAGGAAGACATATATGAATGGCAACTTATAAATGTACCAAGCAAGGCTTGTACATAAAGGGTATCGTCATCAACATAGTGTCGATTACAACGAAACCTTTTACCCGTTGCCATGGTCAAATCCATTTAGATGATGCTTGCTAATGCTGCATGTTTCATTTATAAAATATGGCAGCTGAACATCAAGATCATTTTCCTTAACGGAAACCTTTTGGAGGATGTTTATCAACATCCTAACGGTTTTATCGTACCAAAACATGCAAACAAGGTTTGCAAGTTAGATTAATCCATTTATGGATTATAGCAAGCATTATGTTCTTGGAACAAATGTTTTGATGTAATCATAATAATGTATGATTTAATTCAAAACAAATGTAATTCTTGTGTATATAAGAAGGTTAGTGGGAGCGAACTGGCAATGAATGTCCAATATAATGATGACATATCATTTCTTGGAAATGACATTCCCATATTACAATCGGTGAAAGCTTGGCTTTCAAGAAAAATTCTCCGTAGAATTCTCGGGAGAAACTACATTTATTCTAGGAATAAAGAGCTACTGGGTTAGATCTAAAGGTTGTTGGTACTCTCCGAGAACTCGTACATTGAAATAAATAGATGGGACCTGGTGTCTCATATGCTTTGAGCATATGAAATCATAATCGGACCAATCCAAGTGATAGTCACTGGATTGAAGTTAAGAACATCCCTAAGTATCTTAGACGAACTAAGGATGTTGTCTTATACTAAAGAGAATGAGAACTTGAAGTGACTAGGATCACTGTTGCAAGTTTCCAAACCGACAAAGAAGACTATAAGTCATAAAACGGTACTATATAGTTTGAATAACGGAACAATGAGCTGGAAATCTTCCAAGCGGATACTGTTTCCGAATGAACAAACAAGTGAAATTTACTACAACTGTCGCAACAAAAGAAGCATTTTGGATTTAAATAATTTTAATTAGATTAGATATAATTATGTTGGCATCAGAGCTAGGCTACATCATAGGCTAAAGAATTAAAGGTCTCATCAATTATCCGATATGTACTTCATATGGTTTCATCTGATTCATCGGATCATACCTCGTGGCGATGTGATGATTGAATAAATCGCATCAGATGATAACCTTATAAATCCATTGACGAAAGCTTTTTCTCAGCAGAAGTTTGAGCCACCCGTACATAGTTCAGGTGTAAGACACATGAGTGATTGGCTATAGGCCAAGTGGGAGATTGTTGGACAATTATGATCCATAGCATCACTATTTGTACAGATCATGATGTTATTGTACAAATTAACTATGTGACAAAGGAAATTGCTCTTTTATCATTTGTAATTAGATTACCAAGATATATAAATGATAGAAGGTCCTTATGATTAGTTCCGGATTGAGATGATATGAGACAGTATCAATCCATAAAGGTTTAATCATTAAATATCCCTAGTCGTAGTATTATCGAGACTGGACATCGGTATTGCGGAATAGACTAGTATTGCACTTGTGCGCGTTGTGGGAGCATAACGGTATAATTATCATATGTTTAAGTATTGGATACTTATGCAAGTGCTATATGAGGTTGTGTTTACCGATGGTACAGAAAAGAAATAGCTTCGCTCTGGATAGACCCCGCAGAATCCCATTGGTAGTATGTATATGTGTCTATGAGAGTCCGTTTCAGGGTAGGTGTATTTGGTCTTAACCTGAGACTTGCACCACTAAGACTTGCGACAATCAATATACTTTGGTTTTGGTCGCTCAGGGATTTAACCAGTTTTGTGTACGCCTCTTCTGGGTATATTGAGAATCGTAGTGTATTGGGTGTGATGTCAAGAGGAAGTATCACTTCAGATATATGGAGATGATGATCATGTAGGATACGGAACTGGTGCTCTTATATGCTGCAGCTATCGGGATAATATGATAAGGTCATAGTTATCCGATTATAGAGACTAGTTACCAGATATCCAACATGTGTTTCGTACGGGGCAGACACATTCCCAACCCCAAGCCTAGAACGTGACATCAGATACTGGATCGCCATACACAATACTATGTATACTACGCCTGACATAGATCATATATTCCTTTAAGAATATTTATAGAGAATTGGGTAGGCAAGGTGCTTTGCTAGAAGCCAACCATGTCTTGTAAATCGGTAAAAATGTAGTACTAGGTACGTACGTATTCAGATAGTCCAATAACAGGATTTACTGCCAACATATCCGGGGATCTCATAGGTCACTTACCAAAGATTTACAGATGACGTATGACTCGCACATTATTAATCTGGGATTAATGTGATGAGAGAAAAAATTAATCTGGGATTAATTACGGAGATATTTTATCTGAGATAAAATACTGTTTAAAGAGAGAGAGCGATTAATTTGGAATTAATCGATAAAATAATATATTCGATATATTAAACGAAATTGGATTTCGACGCGGAATTAAAATCGGATTTTAATTCGGGCAAACGAGTTAATTTAGAATTAATTCGTTAGCGATGTGAATAGTAATTTTGCTAGGCATAATTATTTAATTAAATTTGATTCAATTACGTAGCAACGGAAAATTCGTTAATTCAGAATTAACGAACCCGTGCCCGGGAGTGTTTGTGGGCCCACTCGTATTTCGTATCAAGTGGGGCCCACAAGTCACATCACATGTCACATCATTTGTCAATCAAGTGATAGATGTCTTGTCACTTCGAGTGATGTGATGTCAAGTCACTTTTGAGTGATGGATTGATGGTTGAGTGTAAATCACTCAAGTGTGACTTGAAAGACATATATCATTATTTTATTATTTGGTATTTCGACTTTCAATTTTGGTATATGATATCATAACACACACAAGAAATTCATTCTCTCATTCTCCTCTCCATGTCTCGGCCAAGGGCCATTTTCTTTCATCTTCTCCGTTTAGGCTAGGCCGAAAATGATAAAGGGTAATAAGGAAGATTTGTGGAAAATCTTTCCAATGCTAGCACATAAAGAGGGCATACAAAGGTGATAGGGAAACCTTTCCCATGAGCATAGAATCCTCACATGAAGCTTGGAGCTTGAAGATCATCCATGGAGCACAAAGAATAGCCATGGCCGAACCTAGGAGGGAAAGATTCAAGGGAAATTTTTGTATTCAAAGCTTCTCACATCCGATCAAAGTGATTATTTCTGCAACTTATTTTTGATGTATTCACACTTATTTCTTGCTTATTATGATCTTGGAAAACCTAGAAACCCCAACAACTACACATACTATCTTTCGAGATAAAAAATATTTCTTGGATATAATATTACGGAAGGAGATGAAAACATTATATCTAGTCCTATAGACCTAATTGAAGGCTCTGGAAGAGCCATCAATTATTAGCAAGTGAAAACAAAACTATGCATTGAAAATGCTCTACATTCAAGCAGATCCAGTAGAAATCTGTTAAGTTTCAAAGATATCTGAAAAAAATGGGTATCATATTGAGACATTAGATGAAAACAATGTAGAATATATATGTATTACCAAAAATATCTCAGGTAAGAAAATATATTACAAAACCTTTCGGCATTCTCATATGAATTGTATTATATAATCATAAATGCAATAGAAAGCCATGTAGTGTGTTGGGAAAATTAAGTATTATTAAACGAAATCAACATGCATTAAAACAAATCAAACCAGAACACAAATACAGATCTACACTAAAATGCCAACTTAGACATAAACCCAAAAATCTTAAAGAATAAGAAAAACCTGGAAAACTGACGAAAAATATAATCCAAGTCGAGTTGTCTCTGTCCTTAAGAACTTATTAGCTCCGTCTCGGTGCTGTACGAATTTTTTGGCTATGCCATCCGAGGATTAC
This sequence comes from Zanthoxylum bungeanum, assembly GCA_019454045.1. Taxonomy (NCBI): domain Eukaryota; kingdom Viridiplantae; phylum Streptophyta; class Magnoliopsida; order Sapindales; family Rutaceae; genus Zanthoxylum; species Zanthoxylum bungeanum. The sequence goes on from SKCR01034498.1 coordinate 205,692, forward strand.
TTGGATTCCTCTTGTTCAATGGGTACTTTTTAAAAGATCTTGAACTGGAAAATGGTGGGAACTCTCTTTGACTCTAAAACAAATGAATGAGACTTTTGTACTGGATTTTTGGATTGCTTGAAAGAACAATGAAGGCTCCTTTAAATAGACATGAGAGGGTATCTTTGAGGGCACCCTTTGGTTTAGGGTGTAACCCTCCCAAGGATTATACCCCTCCCTTAAACCCTTTGAAGCCTAAAGGTATTTTCTATCAATTTTAGAGGACATGTCCGTACATATCCATGCCTCTCCCATAGGGCATTACTCAAGGGACATGACCCTCATCCATCCATATATTTAGAGAATTTACAACATAGTGATGACCGGAAGTCCAATAATCCAAAGATTTTTATGTTACGACATAATCGTCTTGGTCATCCAGGAGCTATAATGATGCATAGAATAATTGAAAATTTTAATGGGCATAAATTTAAAAACCAGAAGATTCTATTGACAGATGAGATCAACTGCACTAATTGCTCAAAAGGCAAATATGTGCTATGCCCATCTCCATCTAAGAGTGCCTTTGAATCCCGATCATTCTTACAAAGGATTTAAAGAGATATTTATGGACCAATCCATCCATAAAGTGGGTATTTTCGTTACTTTATGATTTTGATTGATGTATATGTACGGTGATTACAAGTTTGCTTGTTGTGCTACTACTTTAAATTTTTTCTTGTGTTTTATTATTTAGATAATTATTATTCTTGTAACTTATCCCACCATAACGCACCCATATAAATATAGAGGAACCTCTTATAGTTTTTAATTTCATTCATTGAGAATTAATAAGAAAAGCTTGCAGTTTTACAAGGTATCTTCTCTTCTTCAATTTTCTATTCTTTTATAATAGATTGTTGGTATGTTTGATTTCTAATTTATCTATCCTCAAAATAGATTAAATAACCAAAATATAACTTTAGAAAAACAAATAAATATATAAAAACTGGTTATTTTATTATCACCGGCTTTTGTAAGAGTAGCTAAACAAATCAACGAATAGGATTTCCAATGAATTAAATGAATCGAATGTAAATTTAAAATTTTCATTTAAATAAAATTAAATGAATTGAATCGAATTTTTGATTGTTAAATCATTAAATTTTTTAAACATAATTAAATGAATCGAATAGAATATAAACATTCAAAAATAATAAAGTAAACAACAAAATAAAACAAGCAAAATAAATAACACAAATTTATCATCCTAACAATATTAGAGTTGTTACAAATTATATCCATTATAAAAAAAATCCAAATTACTAATTTATACATCCATTACACATAATAATAAATTAATAATTGATTTTAAGCTGATCTCAAACAAATGTGATTTATTTATAATTATTTAATAAAAAAATCCTAAAATTCAAATTCTTTGATTTGTTTATTAATGAATCAAATTGTATAAATAAACTTACATAATCTACAAAATATATGATAATTTTTTTTTTTTTTTTTTTTTTTTTTTTTATGTCAATGAAAAATAAGAATAAAAAACAGAAGGAAGAATAAAAAGTCACATTCCTCATATTTTAGTTATTTTAAACAAATATGGTGGAAAATTTCATAAATTAATTGACAAATTGACTGTTGGATTATGTATTTTTTACCCAAAACTGAAGGATCTCTTACAAATAAAGAGAAATGCTCGCTAAGAATCCATTTAAAGAAAAATTTAATAGGAAAAAAGAAAAAAAATCGTTAATGATTTGATAGTTTTTTTCATTTCCTATAAAAATAATGTCAAAACTTTCCTTAAATGCATTTGTTAGCATAATCCATAAATAAAAAGTAAAATCAGCTTATTGATATTATTGTAGCTCGAGGTACAGCTCAAGTTTACTTCCTGATGAAGGGAAGCAATCAAACATTTTGAAGAAACTGATTAGGTGATCTGCTTACACAGGGGCATAATAAAAAATTGTTAGACACTCCTCCTTTAAAATGAGATAAATCCAAATTATTTAATAAATAAATTAGATATTAATTTATATATTAAATTAATATATTTTTAAATTAAATACACTGTTCGCCCTTAATAACTCCGACATTACGAAACTTTCAAACAACCATTAGAAACCATTTAGGCCACGACCAAGTCACCAGGTCCAATGCCCTCTTTACTCTTATAACATTATTCTACTCGTTTTCTAAATAAACCCATTTTTTTTTTAAAAAAATATAATATGGGATGTAGGTTCAGTGCTGATACAAGTTTTGTGCAAATCTTTTCATCAGATAATGGTCGAAAATTATTGTTGTTCACGATTATTTCTCATTCGAAAAGCAATATGGAAAAACCCATCGAATAAACCTCATCCGACAGTGAGATTGTTTGGTTGGCATGGAACCAAAACTAAGCCTTGGCTTTGGCACACACAAATTTAGTGATCCCAGTTAAGCGGAACCCATTGACCATGGAAAGCTTCATAATAAATGTCGATGGACAAGAATTGATCTTGACTTTTGCCAACAAACCACAACTTGGACAAGACACCGATATGGAACAAATCTCTCGTGATTCAAATACATCATCAACGGACAAAAGCCTTGACTTTGGCCAACAAGCCAATGCCAATCTCGGATCTTGAGTAAGAATCACTCAATGGAAGGAAAATGCTTAATATTTTGCGAGGGTTTTTCTCGTGCAAATTGGCAACCAATTTATTATCTCTATTAAGGTCTCATCATCATACACCCTTAAACATGCATTCTAAACACATAATAAAGCGCATATGAATAAATAATAATAATATGCGGATGGATACTTACATATTGATCCTAGATCAAATCTCTCCATTCTCTCTCCTCTAGCACAAGTATTACTTCTACCCGTTACACTACACTTGTAAAGAAATCTCATTTACATTGAGAGGAATATGTGAGAAGAGAATACAAAGAGTAAGGAGGTAATAAGGCTGGACACGCACGTCCAATTAATAAATCAAATTTATTACAACAATTTCTAAAATGGCCTCACCCTTCTAATATCCATCTGATATACATTATTCATGCATCGCAACCATGTATTCACACAAGCATGTTATCAATCAATCTAATCAAATTAATTAATCTGATAATTAATGACCATCCAATGTTCAAACAAAGATTTGATTTTGTGCGAGTCAAACTCGTTTTGCGAATAAGTACTCAAAGTACGAATTCTCGAATTAAATTAAACTACATAATTAAATCCAATTCAATTTGCATTTAATACTAATTCGCTATTTAATTCCAAATTGAATACTACACTTTATTAATAAACCTTTACGACTTAAATGCCAAATTTAATCGCTACGGGTCTCAAAGCCCGATTAACGTCCAACGTTAATTTAATTAAAGTCCAATTGCATTTCAATTAATTTCTTAAGGCATGGGCTTTTGATCAACATGGGTCAAACCCAAAGACTAAAGCCCATTAAAGGAATCACCCTTATATGCCTTTGAAACCAATTTAGGCCCATTAGGCCCAATTAACGTTAAAGGTCCATTAGTCGCATTTAGGCTTAACGGAAGTGGTTTTGGGCCCAATTGGATCCAACCAATTTAGCCTAAACATAACTTGATACAACCAAGCCCAATAAGCCCAATAATAACATTAAAAGTCCAATTTCCAAAATTAGGCCCAATATAATTAAATTACAAATTCAAAATTCCTAATTTAATTACCAAAGTGTATAACATGATTAATCACATAAATCAACATTTCCGAATCATCAATCTATATAACTAATCATGCTCATCATCAACAAAACATGTCCAACATATTTCACCAAAAAATCAAACCCAATTCATGCTATATATGTCTCGGCCAAAGAGGGGATTTTATGTCCGATTCAAATTCAATCCAATCAAATCCAAATCAACATTAAATTCGCATTCCCGATTGATTTCCAACACATCCAATGATCAAAATCAAAAAATCCAAGACATTAAAATAGGGCACCATTCTCTGCCAAGCTAAGAATATTGGGGAAATTTGTTCCAAACACAATTTCTTGAAATTGATCAAATCAAACTTCAATTAAACATGTATTAAGCATACTCAAACATCCAATTTCATCAAATCATGCTCAAATACATTATACCTAAATTTTAAGCCCTAATTTATTTTCATGCTTTTCAATCGCTCTGATACCATTGTTGGAGTTTCTAAGTCCTGAGGATCGAATCAAAAGCAAGAAATAAGTGCGAATACAAATCGAAGAAGTTGCGGAATACTTAAATCGATCGGTTGAGCGACGTGGCATCGAACAAAAATTAATTTTCTGCCCTTAAGGCCTCTCGGCAGTGAGCAGTCCACCATCGTCTATTTTTCAGTTTTGAACCATCTTCCAAGCTCCAAGCTCGCATGATATGGTTCCAAGCTCGCGGGTGGGTTTCCCTATCACCTTCGTATGTCTCTCGGAGTGCTAGCTCTCATGATTTTTACCACAAAAGCATCATAATCCTTCCCTCATGTTCACAGTTTTTGGGCAGTGAGCAGAAGAAGAAAAGAGCCCCATGGGCGTGAGAGAGAAGGGAGAAAAGAGAGAAGAGAGAGGTGGTAAAAGTGTGTTGGTATTTGGCATCAAGTGTATCTAATACACTTTTGTGAATTTCAATTGCATTTACCACACATTTGGCTTTCAAAAAGTCAAATAAACTATGCCAACCACTTGTATCACTATTCACATCAAGTCACATCCATCAAGTTATCAAGTCACATCTTTTAAGTTGTCAAGTCACATCACTCAAAGTGACAAGTGATTTGACGCTTGAAGTGACTAGCGATTTGACGCTTGATGCGAATAATAATTTGACACTTGATTTGACTTGCGTGCCGCATTCGAATTCGAAATGCGAATGTGTTCGCAAACAATCTCGGGCTCGGGTTCGTTAATTCCAAATTAAGGAATTTTCCGTTGCATTGTAATTAAATCTAATTTAATTAAATAATCATGCCAAGCATAATTACTATTCACGTTGCTAACGAATTAATTCTAAATTAATTTGTTTGCCCGAATTAAAATCTAATTTTAATTCCGCGTTGAAGTATAATTTCGTTTAATATATTGAATATATAAATTTATCAATTAATTCCATATTAATCGTTATCTCTCTCAACTAATTAATCCAGATTAATTTTCTCTCTCAACTAATTAATCCCAGATTAATTAAAGTGCGAGTCATACGTCATCGGTGAATCTTCGGGAAGCGAACCATGAGATCCCCGGATATGTTGGAAGTAAATGCGGTCGTCGGACTATCCGAACACGTACATACCAAGTACTACGTTTTACCGATTTACAAGACAAGGTTGGCTTCTAGCAAAGCGCCATGCCTTCCCAATTCTCCAGAAATATCCTTACAGGAATAAAGGATCTGTACATATTTCAATCCAGTATCGGATGATCACATGCAAGGCCTTGGGCTGGTCCAGTGTCTGCCCCGTACGAAGCATGTATCGGATGACAAGCAGCTAGTCTCTTTATTATCGGATAATCATGAACAAGTCATATTATCCCGACGGTTGCAACCTTTTTAGAGAGCCAGTTCTGTATCCCTGCGCGATCATCATCTCCACTATGACTGAAGTGATACTTTCCTCTTGACATCACACCCAATACACTACGATTCTCGATATACCCAGAAGAGGCGTACACAGAAACCGGTTAAAGCCCTGGACGACCAAAACCAAAGTATATTGATTGTCGCGAGTATTAGCGGTGCAAGTCTCAGGTTAAGACCAAATACACCTATCCTGATTTCGGACTTCCATAGACACATAGTCATACTACCAATGGAATTCTGAGGGGGTCTATCCAGAGCGAAGTTGTTTCCCGTACCATCGGTGAAACACAACCTCCTATTACACTTGCATGAGTATCATATACCCAAATATATGAGAACTATACTGTTATGCCCTCATAACGCGCACATGTGTAATACTAGTCTTTTACGTATTCATTGATGTCCAATCTCGATAATACTCTGACTAGGGATATTTAATGATTTATCCTTCGTGGACTGATACTGTCTCATATTATTCTCAATCCAGGAACAAATCATAAGGACCTCTATCATTCATATATCTTGGTGATCTAATCACAAATGATAAGAGAGCAATCTCATTTGTCACATAGTTAACTTGTACAACAACACCATGATTTGTACAAATAGTGACGCTATGGGTCATAACTGTCCAACACATATACCCCGCAAAACCCTAATATTCTTTCTCTTCGCAGCGCCGTGGGGCCTGAATGTTGGCACTGCAGCACTTGAGTCTCGGGAAAGTGCATGTAACGTGTGATTTACAGGCGCCGTAGTACCTAGGCATGGCGCTGCGGTGCCAAAGTCTCAGCCTCTTGGCTGGGACGCCATCTGCTCTCTGGCGCTGCGATGCCAGGTCTTGGGTGCATCGGTGCCTATGATAAATTCTTCACTGGTGCTCCGCACTGTTTCCTATGCTACTGTAATTGTCCAATGCATCCGTATGATCCCAAAACACGTGTAAATATCCCAAGATTCATGTATTAATGCTTTCTGTAAATAAAACATAAAATAAACTAAAAGTGCATTAATTGGCTCGAAATATAACAAAATAATAGGCATGATGCCGAAATAAGTAGGTATAAACTGTACTTATCAAATGCCCCCAAACTTAAGATTTTGCTAGTCCCGAGCAAAAGACTAAACAAAAACTAAATAAATAAATGAACAAATAAAAATTACTAAATTAACTAAGCCACTTTCGTAGGGTTCACAATTGCATTTAGCGGATACAAGAAGCCTTTAAATCGCTAGACAGCCCTAGTAGACGAGTTATAGTCTCGTGAGGGCTTACAGTGACGAAACCCATAAACGTCATTAACACACAATCATGCAAAAATATAAATAAAAAGTAACTAAAATAATCCCGATAGTTACGTATAAAATTGTCCTTAAAGAGTGCTTATCAATGAATTCAGAGAACCTTCAAAGTACTCAACTACGACTCAAATCTAAGTTCTTGAATAAACCATCTAAGTCAGACTCACAGTGTGTATGTGTAAAGGTTTATTCACAGCTCGACTCATAAGTAAGCTAACTCAATGATTTCGTCTCAAAAATTGAGATATGATGGGTCAAACCAACTTAGATATCTCAAGTATGCTCTGTAATTGCTTTATTTTATGCTCAGTACGGTATGATTTTTCTTGTCTCTTTTTGAACTTTTTTTCAACTCACCTACCCTTTAAGGTAGTATTTCTCCTCATGGTGGTCCTAATACTCGCCCATGGGTAGCTTCACGCTTATTGGTTATAGGTGGTTTATTTTCTTTCTATAGAGACTTTTTTTTTTATTTCTATCCATACCATACATCATAACACTAGCAAATCAAGATAGATATCTAAGCAAATGGTCATTCATCGACATGCAATTTCTTCAACTAGTCACCTTGTCAACTACTTAAGTTTTCACTGCTAAAAACCAATAATTGAGTGCTTACGAGTCTAACATAGATTGACTACTTAAGGAATCAAATAAAAGTAAATTGGGCACTTATCGCTTCTAAAATTTCACTTATAAACAAACAAAATTCATGATAGGATTTATGCTTTACGATCTAGGACTAAAAATAAATAATTTTTTTTAACTTAAACAAATAAATAACAAGTAAAAACAAATAAATAACAAGTAAATACCATGCACACACCCCCAAACTTAAAACTTGTATTGTCCTCAATGAAAGATAAATATAAAACATAAGAGTGAGGAACAACCTACAGTGCATGGAGTTGATTAGGCTCTTGCTGGTTAGAATTTGGTTGCGTGGGTGTTGTGTGTTTTGTGCTACCTCCATAAATAACATGAAAAAAGAATAAATAAACAAATAGCACACAATAAAATAAAAATATAATAATAAAACAAATGCAAGGATTGCCTCCCTGCTAGCGCTAAGTTTAACATCTTCAGCCAAACGCAACCACCCAAAATGGTTATGGTGGCTTAAACATGGTGAACCGGGTAATCTCATCTGCTTTATTCTTTGGTATCCACCGGTTCTTATGACATGAAAAAGACAGCTTGGCTGGCTGTGGTAATTTATCCACAGATGGTCGCTCAGATATGTAGATTGTCCCCTAGTTGGAAATTTTGGATTGTACATTCAGGAAAATTGGCTCGGCCTTCTTTTTAACCTTCCAGGAATCATCTCCAAGTGAGCACTAGCCTTTCTTTTCCTCTTTTTACGGCACTTTGGGAGTGGTTTCAGGTTTAGCTGCGGAGAATCTTCCTTTATAAATAGCTACACTATGCTCGTAGGTTGCTGAAATGCTGTTTCAGCCTGTCTGATTTCAACTCCATTCTCTACTATATCTACCCTGTGACATTTTGCACCATCTTGAGGACTCGACATGGTTCTGAAAGCACTGAAGTTGACTTTTTTATATTTACTGCTTAAATCTTGAGAGATGTCTTTAATCTCTTTTTCGCTCCTAAGGGTTATGACTTGACATTGCTCTTTGGGGTTGACTTCAGTATTACTATGAAACATCAATTCCTGTTGATTGGCTATGGAAGAAACAAGCAGCCCAATTTACGCTTCTAAAGATTTCAACGTTGCCCCCATATTACCCATATGTGTTTCGATGTTATCTAGCTTTGACTCATTCTTCTCAAACCTCTCTGAAGCTGTAGCTACAAATGTGCTCATGAGGTCTTCCAATGAAGGTTTCTGCTTATCTTTTGGATAGTTGAAGCCATGAAGAGTTTACAAGATGTTCTCCATATTAGCATATGAAAAATTCGGATGATAATAATTAGGCATAAGACTGCCTCTATACTTGTTGAAGTTTCGATTGTTCACATATTGTACTTGTTCAAATCTTGCTCTTCTGTTGGGTAAGAGCATTCTATTAGCAGAAACAGCTCCAATAAACGGTTGGCTCATTTGATTTGTCAATACTTCTAGATGAGTCGTGAAGGAAGATACTTGAGCTATCAGTGCACTAATAGGATCTGCCATTGCTTTTTTTCCAACTCTCATTGTACGGAAAAAATTTATTGTGATATTTTATATTGTACCGCAAGTGTACAGTGTCAAGTTTTAGTATAAATATGAGTCAAGAGTGTCGAACCCACAGAGATTGTGTTAACTCGCACTAAGTACAACAATTGATAATCCTAACTTTATTTAGACGATAATTAATAAAGATTTAATTAAATAAATAAATATAAAAATAATTATATAGGAGGAACTAATACGATAGAGATTCTAGATCCTGATTTCACCTAGTTGTCGCCTATGTATTTTTCATGCCAATTAATCTTTGTTCAGTTATATTGTTTATAAATAAAGACTCCAAAAATATCCAATCCCACGCTGGAGTGTCGAGTGAAAATATCATCAACTACAGACTTCGATATCTCTATTAAAATCTAGTAGTTAACAACTCTTTACGTTTTGTGATTCTATATTAGCGACTTCAAAGGGACTACAGATTCTCTACAACTCTATAAAATCCTAGGTCATATTCTCCAGATCCATTCAAAATCCCCTCTCTCGAGTGACAGATTTCAAACATGTATCATCATATTTGTGGCTAGCAAACATAAAGCATTAAACTCAAAAGAATATAAATAAATTAATAAAATGTCATAACAAAATTAGCAAATAATTATAAGGTTCAAGCATCAGTTACATCATTCTCCAGAATTAAGGAGTTTAGTTCATGACAATAGATAAAACAATGATAAACAAGTCATGAATCTAATGGAAATCATTAGAGTTCTAAGAAATAACAAGAAGATAAAACCCAAATTGAATCTCTTCCACTTCGGACTTCACCGCCTTCGTCTCCTATTGTTGCTTTTCAATCCTCCTCATTGGATCTCTCTAAAATATGTGTTTTGGTGTTTTGTGCTGTTTATTAGCCTCCTCCTCTGAGTTATAGATGAATTAATTTATTTATAGTGGAGCCTTGGTGTCATTGGGTATCTTAAAACCCTAATAATTAATATTCTGGAACGCGCCTAGTACGTATACCCCGCAAAACCATAATATTCTTTCTCTTCTCAGCACCGCGGCGCCTGCATGTTGGTGCTGGGCGCTTGTCTCTCGGGAAATTATATGTAACATGTGATTTACAGGCACCGTGGCGCCTAGGCATAGCGCTACGATGCCAAAGTCTTGGCCTTTTGGCTGGGACGCCATCTGCTCACTGGCGCTGCGGCGCCAGGTCTTGGGTGCTACGGCACCAGTGGTAAATTCTTCACTGGTGTTACGTGCTGTTTCCTATGCTCTCATACGTGTCTAATGCATCCGTATAGTCCCAAAACAAGTGCAAATGTCCCAAGATCCATGTATTAATACTTCCTGTAAATAATACATAAAATAAACTAAAAATTCATTAAATGTCTCAAAATATAACAAAATAATAGGCTATGGATGCCGGAATAAGTATATATAAACTGAACTTATTGTTACGGATATGCCTATACCCAACATGTGGATGGGCTATATGTACATGTATTTGTAATATTTTCATTAATTAATAAAATGAAAATCTTTATTATACGTGTCTTACATAACTTATATGAATCATCAATACTGTAATAAAACCCTTGGAGTAATAAGACGATGACTTCCACACCTTATGAGAATCATTACTCTTAAATGTTCATAGTCATAGTTTTGTGAATAATCTGGGTGTTCACAAAGTGGAGAGACTAGCATGATAATATGATCCGCCTTTAAGTGGGGTAGTCGGGCTCATAGGCTACTAGCAGAGATCTGTCCGCTTGGTGTATCACATGGATGCATGTGTTGCTCGTGTCCATCGAACTGACCGCCGAAAGTTTTCATATGGAGTGTTTATACCATGTGTCAGTGAGAACTTTCAATTATTGATAATATAACTAGTCCTTAGACTTGAGGTCTTTACAATCTTATGTGTGGATCAAATAACTTTGACATTCTCCTTCCCCAGTTCAAAAGATCCGGTCATAAGGGAAAAATTGGGTCATTTGTTGAAACACATGATGTTTGTAAAGATACAACAAAGAATCGCCACTCTCTCGGATAATATTTTCTTATAAGAGTAGTATTCCAGTTCGCGGGTTGATATGTGTGATCAGTGCTTGAGACTGTGGCCACAGCGAAAGAATCATGTGAGATTCTTGGGTTTGCACGATTCATGACACTATCAACATCATACCTTTGACCATATAGGTAGACATTTCCGGTACCCTAGGTCAATAGGTGGGGATACAGTGAGGCGATGGACCGTATCATATGTAAATCGCATATAGAATAGGTATATATATATTTCCTTCTCATTTGGGGGCCTTGGCATGTTGCTAGATGTCAACCTTGGTCATTGAAATCGAAAGACCATCTGATCAGAGGATAATTTATGTTCGATTAAATTATCATGATTTAATAATGTCCAACTTGAGGGGATCCTAAAAGGTCACACACAACAAAGTCGAAATCAATGGTTAACAGTGCACAGTACATATTTAACAGCATATATGATTATTATAGGAATTGTTCATAAATGGTTCAATGTGTTTAATTATTGAACAAATCATTTATGAGGTTCTATAGTGACTTAGGGATTGGTGAATGACGATATTGGCACTTTGGGAATTGGAATAAATAGATAAAAATACTATTCACATGAATAGTACTGTGTGAATACTAATTTTTTGTGTTATTTTTGTTATTTTTTTTGAATTCCAATTCGGCCCAAACTCTTTTTAAGGTTTTATAATATCATTAAACCACTAAATTAATATCCAATGGCTAATATTAAATTGGCTTTTATCCCACATTAGATTCTTAATTAATTTTGTTGTCTTTGGAGCAGTATATAAACCCAAAGAATACTTCACAAATCTTTGCACCAAACTTTTCATATCTTGGGTTTTTTAGTGTTCCTTGAACATGCCAAGGATCCAATAAGCATGAATGTGAGTGATTAAGATCATTATAAGTTGCGAAATATACTTACAATGAACAGATTGAAATTTAAAATTTTGAGAAGAGATCTCCAAGATCCAATCTTTGAATGTTGATTCCAAGCTTTGAGTTGTTTCCCTATCACCTTTATTGATCTTTGAAGTGCTAGCTTTGAATGATTTTGCAACAAAATCAAAGAGAGATTATGGATGAAGATCACGCTTAAAGCAAAAATATTCTAGGGTTTTTGTATTATGTGTGTTCAAAGTGAGTGAAAAAGGCTTTTGGTAAAACCAATTTACCCTTTTCACCTATATAAAGTGGTTGGGTAAATGGTTTCACCAAAACCATTTCAAGGTGGTTGGAAAATAGGTGGTTTGGAATAAATGGCAATTACTCTCCCAACTACCACATGTGAAGTGGGCCCCACTTTTGAATTCAAAATTCAAATGGTTTCTACGAATATTTACCGCGGCTCGGATCCGTTTAATCTGATTAAATGAATTTTCATCGCTAAATAATTAAATCTAATTTAATTAAATAATGACGCTTCGTAAATTTATTACGAATGCCGTTTACAAATTAATTCTAAATTAATTCGTTCGCATGTATTAAAGTCCGACTTTAATTTCGTATTGAAATCAAATTCCAATTAATATATCCGATATATTAATTTTAGCCCATATGAATAAATTAAATAGAAAAATCAAATTTAACTATTAAATTTATTTTACCGATTAATTCCAAATTAATCGCACTCTCTCTCTTCCGAACACATTTAATCATAGATTGAATAATACCTCAATTAATTCCAGATTAATTTTCTCTCTCTTAATTAATCCAAGATTAATTCTAATTTAAGTCAATTGTCATCGGTGAATCTTTGGGAAGCAACCCAAGAGAGCTCTGAATATGTTGGCAGTAAATCCGGTTATCAGACTATCCGATTAAGTACGTACCTCGTACTACGTACTAACTGATTTACAAGACATGGCTGGCTTCTAGCAAAGCACCGTGCCTACCCAATTCTCCAGAATATTCTTACTGGAATATACAATCTATGTCAGGCGTAGAATACGTAGTATTACGTATTGCGATCCAGTATCAGATGTCACATGCAAGGCCTAGGGCTGGAGTAGTGTCTGTCCCGTACGAAGCATATATCGGATCATAAGCAACTAGTCTCTTTAATCGGATAATCATGACATATTATCCCGATGGTTGCAACACATTAGAGTACCAGTTATGTATCCCTGCGTGGTCATCATCTTCATATGACTGAAGTGATACTTCCATCTTGACATCACATCCAATACTCTACGATTCTAAATAAGCCCAGAAGAGGCGTACACAGAACATGTTAAAGTCCCAGACGACAAAAACTAAAGCGTAATGATTGTTGCAAGTATTAGCGATGCAAGTCTTAGGTTAAGACCAAATACACCTACCTTGAATCGGATTCCCATAGACACATTGTCATACAACCAATGGAATTCTGTGGGGTCTATTCGGAGCGAAGCTGTTTCCGCACCATTGGTAAACACAACCTCCTATCACACTTGCATAAGTATCCGATACTTAAATATAGGAGAACTATATCGTTATGCTCCCACAACGAGCACAAGTCTAATACTAGTCTATTCCGTATTATCGATGTCCTGTCTCGATAATACTACGACTAGGGATATTGAATGATTAAAATTTAGTGGATTGATATTGTCTCAAATCTTGTAATCCGGAACTAATCATAAGGACTTTTATCACTTTATGTTTAAGTAATCCAATTATAAAATGATAAAATAACAATTTCCATAGTCACATAGTTAATTTGTACAAAAACCATAATGTCTTTTACAAATAGTGACGATATGGGTCATAATTGTCTAACAATCTCCCACTTGGCTTAGAGCCAGTCACTCAAGCACCTGAACTATGTACATGTCACTCAAACTTTTGCTGTGAACTAGTTTTCATCAGCGGATCTGTAATATTTTCATCTGAAGCGACCTTCTCGATCTTCATATCGCCACGATGTATGATCTTACGAATTAGATGGAAACGTCGAAGAACATGCTTGGATCGTTGATGAGACCACGATTCATCAGCCTGCACTATAGCCTCATTATTGTCACAATACAATGGAATGAGCTTAGCTGCTAACGGAACTACTCCTAATCCAATTAGGAATTTACGGATCCAAACTGCCTCCTTTGCTGCTTCAGCTGTAGCAATGTACTCTACTTCTGTTGTTGAATCGGCAACAGTCTCTTGCTTGGAATATTTCCAACTTACTGCTCCGTTGTTCAAATAAAATACGTACCCGGATTTAGAGTCGTCTTTATCGATTTGGAAACTTACGTCGGTATACCCAGTTACCTCAAGTTCCCCATCTCCATAGATTAAGAATACATCCTTAGTTTGACTAAGATACTTAAGGATATTCTTAACTGTCATCCAGTGACCATCACCTGGATCGGCCTGATAGCGACTACACATGCTCAAAGCATACGAGACATCAGATCACATACATATCATGGCATACATGATCGATCCGACTGCTGAAGCGAACGAGATCCGACTCATATTGTCTCTCTCATCTTTAGTTTTAGGACACATGTCCTTAGATAAAGTGACGCCATGTGACACTGGCAACAGTCCCCTCTTGGACGGATCCATGTTGAATCGCTTCAACACTTTGTCAATGTACGTGCTCTAGGAGAGTCCAAGCAGCTTTCTAGATCTATCCCGGTAAATCTTTATTCCTAGAATATAGGCTGCTTCTCCCAGATCTTTCATTGAGAATTTTAATAAAAGCCAAGCTTTCACCGATTGTACCATGGGAATGTCATTGCCCATAAGCAATACATCATCAACATAAAGGACAATGAATGTCAGTGCGCTCCTACTAACCTTCTTATATACACAAGGGTCATCCTCATTTTGAATGAAATCATATTCTTTGATGATTTCATCAAAACGCTGGTTCCAAGAATGCGATGCTTGCTTCAATCCATAAATGAATCGATTTAACTTACAAACCTTGTTTGCAAGTTTTGGTACGACAAAACCGTCAGGCTGTTGCATATAAACATCCTCTAAAAGGTTTTCGTTAAGGAAAATAGTTTTGACGTCCATCTGCCATATCTCGTAATTCAAATATGCAGCAATAGCAAGCATAATCCGAATAGATTTAATCATGGCAACATGTGAAATTTTTTCGTCGTAATCGACATCTTGTCGTTGACGATACCCTTTCGCTACAAGTCTAGCTTTGTACATTTGTATGTTGCCATCTATGTCGGTATTCTTCTTGAAGATCCACTTGCAACCAATAGGCTTTACGCCTTCTGATGCATCAACCAGTGTCCAAACTTGGTTGGTGTACATGGAATCCATTTCAGACTTCATGGCTTCTTGCCATAAAGCGGAGTCGATATCTTGTATCGCTTCCTCATACGTAGCTGGTTCGTCTTCCTTAATAAGATTGACATCCACATGAGGTGAGATCAGAAACCTATACCTCTCAGGTTGGTTTCTGACTATCTGCGACCTACACGGTTCTTGTGTAGTCGAAGGTTGTGGTACAGTTTCATCCCTGATGAACTGTTGTTGTTCCGTTAAGGATTCTGTGCTAGGAATAGTATCGCTCCGATTTTCATCGAGTTCTACTTTCCTCCCACTAACCACTGCATTAAGGAATTCCCTTTCAAGGAAAACTACATGTAGAGCAACAAATACTTTATTCTCTTGTGGGTTGTAAAAGTAATATCATTTGGTTTCCCTATGATAACCTACAAATAGGCACTTATCCGATTTTGGTCCTAGTTTGGTACCTTCCAAACGTTTAACGTATGCCCAACATCCCCAAATCTTCAGGAATGAGAAACCCAGTTTCTTTCCTGTCCATATCTCATACGGAGTTTGTTGAACAGACTTTGACAGAACCTTATTCAAAATAAGTATTGCACTGTTCAAATTCATATCCTAGAAGGAATTAGGTAGCTCTGTGCAACTCATCATAGACCTTACCATATCCAATAAAGTTCGGTTTCTCCGTTCGGACACACTATTTAACTGAGGTGTTCTAGGAGGAGTTCACTGTGAAAGAATACCATACTTTTTCAAGTAGTCAAGAAATTCATTGTTAAAGTATTCTCCACCACGGTCCGACCGTAATGTCTTAATACTTTTGACGGTTTTTTTCTACTTCATTTCGAAACTTTTTGAATTTCTCAAAGGTTTCCGACTTGTGTATCATAAGATATACATAACAATAACGCGATGATCATCCAAAGATTACGAAGTATTCATATCCACCTCTAGCCTAGCTAGACATAGGCCCACATAAGTCATTATGAACGAGGGCTAACAGTTCGGTGGCACGTACACCTTTACCGCTAAAAGGTGATTTAGGCATTTTGCCTAATAAGTAAGATTCGTAGACGTCTTATGAATTTGGATCAAATTCGTCCAAGCACCCACTCTTCGAAAGTGTGGATATATGAGTCTTGTTAATATGTCCCAGACGACAATGCCACATATAAGTTTCATCTTTGTTACTTAGTTTAAACTTTTTGTTTGTTATATTATATGTTTGAGATTTATTTATATTCAAAATATAAAGACCATTAGTAGCATCAGCAGAACATATCTCAAAATCATCTTTATAAACAAAACACCCAGTGTTTCGGAATACAAAAGTGTACCCGTATTGGGTCAAATAAGATACAGAGATAATATTCATAGTCAAACTCGTTACATAATAACAGTCTGAAAGTTTAAGTACATGCCCCGAGGGCAGTTCTAAAACAAAAGTGCCAACGACCAAAACGGCTACTCGTGTCCCATTTCCACACGTAGATCAATCTCCCCTAAGGCCAGTCTCCTGCTAATCTACAGATCCTACACATCAGTACATATATAAGTACCACATCCAGAATAAAAAATCCAATTCTTAAGACTAGAAGTAGACATGTTTATCTCAATAAAAAACACACCTGAAGCTGGTGCCTTTCCCGCTTTCTTATCCTTCATCTGCGCCTTGTACTTACGACAGTCACACTTCTAGTGAACCTGTTTGTCAAATTACAGGCATACATCTTGGGATTTATCCCTTGACTTCCCAGAAGTCTTTGAAGATTTGGCCTTGCCCTTCTTCTTATTCTTCTTGATACCTCCAGTCGTCTTGGGCTAAGCCCTTGGAGACTGAGATGTTGAAGCGAAGTGCACCTCGAGCTTCTTGCCCTTTAGAAGCTCATTTTCAGCTTCTCTCAGTATGGATATTAACTCTCCAAGAGTATCATCTTGGTTCATCATATTGTAGTTTATGATGAACCCACTCCAAGTGTCGGGGAGAGACTGTAAGATCAAATCTATCGAAGTCTCAGCCTCGAAGATAATGCCCATCTGTGTTAGCTGATCGATGTCAGCAATCATCTGTGACACATGGTGCTTAACAGATGTACCCTCTGAAATGCGAGCACGAAAGAGCTTCTTCTATAACTCATATCTTTGCGATCTAAGATTAGATCGATGAAGATCATGTAACTTCGCCAACATGTTATAGGATCCAATCCCTTGTTCTATCGACGGAATTGTTGAGTCATAACAGCAAGCATAATAGATTGAGCAGTGGATTTGTCATCGCTATGAGTCTTCGAAAGATCTAGCTCAAGCAACTGATTAGGTTCGGGCTTAGGCCCAAGAGGTCTCTCTATAGTATAGAGTAACTTCTCGGATCCCAGGACAATCATGAGATTCATTCCCAGTCAGAAAAGTTCATGCCATTGAAGACATTATCACCCATGATGATGTCCCGGACACTATTCTTTCATGTCATCTTAATTGCAATAGTCAAACTACTCAATTAACGATGTATGGGTACAGTCTAACTGTTACAAGAAAAATAATAAAATATTAGTCCAACTAATAAATATTTATAATTGACGAAATAATTTGAAAGCGCATATTTGGCAAGTATTTGAACGAAATTGCAAATTCAATACTAGCCTCCCACTATTTTTCGGCGAGCCTCTAACCCTATGTTGAGTACTCGGGATACCTAGTTTCCAAGTGAGCTAGGATCCTGTTAAATAACACACAACCTTGACTTTGGCCAACAAGTTGTATGATATTTAACTAGGTAGATCTCTAAGATCAATTGGATCTTATGCAATTCCTAGATCCGGTGGGTGGACCTCCAAGTCCGAAACATATATACAATATATATGCCAATATATCCAATATATTTGCCTAACCTTTTCCTCTGAATCAACTAAGCCTTGGCTTTGGCACAACAAGCTTAATGATTCCAGTCAAGCGGGACCCATTGACTTTGGAAAGCTTTGTAATCATGTCGATGAACAAGATGTGATCTTGACTTGGCCAACAAATCACAACTTGCCCAAGGCATGCGATATGGAACAAAGCCTTCATGATTCAAACACATCCTCGATGGATAAAGGTCTTGACTTTGGCCAACAAACCAATGCCAATCTTGGATCTTGAGAATGAATCATTCAATGGAAGGAAAACACTTAATATTTGTTGATGGTTTTTCGAGTAATTGGCAACCAATTAATTATCTTTGATTAGGTCTCATCATACAACCTTAAGCAAGCATTCTAAAAGCATAATAAGGCGCGGTAAATAAATTAATAATGATATGCGGATGGATATCTCATAATTATTCCTAGAACAAATTACTCCCTTTTATCTCCCCGGATAGCACTATTCTAACTTCTACCTAATTACATAATACATCAAAGAAACCTCATTAACATTGAGGGGAATTGATGATAAGAGAATTACAAAGAGTAAAGAGATAGAAGGCTAGACACGCAGGTCTAATTAATAAATTCTAAAATTATTACAATTTCCAAATTGCCCTCACCCTTCTAATATCCATCCGATATACATTATTCATACAACACATTCATGTATTCATACAAAGCATGTTATTAATCATCTAATCCAATTAATTAATCTTTGAATTAATGATCATCTAATGTTCAAACAACGATTTGATTTGCGCGAGTCCAACTCGTTTAAGAATAAATACTTTTAAGTACGTATTCTTGAATTATATCGAACTACAACTTTAAATCTAATTTATTTGTATTCAATACTAATTCCATTTTAATTCTAAATTAAACACTTACACTTATTTATATGCCTTAAAGACTTGGATTCCAAATCCAATCTTGATGGGTTTTAAAGACCCAATAACATCCAATGCCATTTTAATTAAAGTCCAATGAGCTTTTAATTGATTCTTAAGGCATGAGTTTGGCCATAATGGATCAAGCCCAAAATGCCAAGGCCCAATAGGAATCACCATATTATCAACAAATCAATTTAGGCCCATTAGGCCCAATTAAATTCTTTAAAGGGCCAAGTGTTGTATTTGGACTTTATGGAATTGGTTTTGGCCCAATTGGATCCAATCCAAAAGTCCAAAACCAAACTTGGTCAAACCAAGCCCATTAAGCCTAAATACAACTTTTAGCCCAATTAAACTTAAAGGCCAATTAAAATAATTTTAATATTCCAAATATTATAATTATTATAATTAAAGTGTATTAGCCATGATTAATTAATTAACCTTAATATTTCCCAAACATCAATTAACTAATTAATCATGCTTAAGTTAATCAATTTATGCTCAACACAAATTGAAGCAAAACATACAATTTTCATGCTCAACATGCTCTTTGAATTTAACATAATCTTTATTGACTTTGATTCTAATCTAATCAAACCAACAATCAACATATATATCATGCAATAAACACATCCAATGTTGTAAAAAATTAAAATTCAAAGTGCAGTGGACTGGTATAGGGTTCGGCCAAGCTAAGGGAAAATTTAAATTTTGATCCAATCAAATTTTCTCAAATCTAATCATACATAACTCTAAGTTATCATATTCTAAGCATACTCAAACAATCAATTTGAAGAAATCATGCTCAAAACATAAAAACCCCAATTAAAGTATCAAGAACCCTAGAATCTTTCATGCTTAAAATTAGCTCATGATACCATTGTTAGTGTTCCTAGAACATGCCATGTAACATCCCCGAACTGGAAGATGTTACCGGCAGGGGATAGCTGTACTAACCCTATAAGCCTCTGACTTTCTGACTGTATCATAAACTATTCTAATGCAATGTCGTGCATAACGACCTTAGCTTGACCAACATGAAATAATTTTAATACTTGTAAATGCATACTCGGAAAATATTTATTTTACAATACTTTAATAGACACTTATAATGACTAGCACAACACTAATGCATACAAATTTTGACTTTACACTAGACTCTTATACTTTGTGACTTAATACTGGTGGACTCCATCCCTAGTGACTGCATCAATATCTGTCCTCCCGAGCTTGTCCTCCTGTAATCCCTACAAAACAGATAAAACTGGAGTGGGGGTTAGATCGTCATACGATCTAAGTGAGTGGACTAATAACTGGAAACTAATAAAAATCTTTTAGCTTTAAAAACAATATTTTCAAAACATCTTTACATGAAAACTCTATTTCTGAAAACTTCATTTTTCTGAAAATTATCTTTAAAATTCTGGCTTTGAGAAATCCGTTTTCTGAAAACTATTTGCTAAAAATCTGGATTCTGAAACTCTGAAAACTGTATTCTGAAAATCTGAAATCCGAAATCCGAAAACTCTTTCTTATACTTCATTCTAAATCTGTCTTTCTAAATTCTTTTCTAAAACTCTTTTCTGAAAACTGAAAAATTGAAACCCTTTTTTTCTGAAAACAGAATCTCCGCCCGAAGGCGCATCTCCACCCGAAGGTACATCGCTGCCCGAAGGCGCATCTCCGCCCGTAGGTGCATCTTCGCTCGAAGGCGCATCTCCGCCCATAGGCGCATCTCCGCCCAGGAATGTACCATCTGAGCGCCGAGGATCTAGGAGCGTCCCCCTAGTCCTCAACATGTGCACATGCTCTCTGTATCCGTCAATTACATCTGAATCTCAAGTTACATACATAAAAACTCATGCTTATAAAACTCTTCTGTGTAAAGCAAAACTGAAATATATCATAAAGAATGCATTTCAAGTAATAAAAGCAAGTAAGAAATCTAACGCCCTAAGGCATAAAGTAAGTCTGATATGAAAAACATAGATAAAACTGATTAAGGAAAAGAGGTCCACTCACTGATTTAGAACTTGCTTGTGACGCCTTACGATGCTAGCGGGATCGCATCTCCTGAAGATAATCTAGAATTAGCAAAATTCGTTAGTACCAAGGGTGTGAATTATATCTTCACTTAACAAAATTTGTTCATTATTCTTGATAATTCATAATCTTTATGTTGCTAACATTTTAGTGTAGTCTAACAATTTTTATTACGCTCGTTCGAGGATTTCTTAAGCTATTTCACAAAACTCCATATTCTGCCCCTTTTCCAGAATATTTCAATGCACCAACACTGACTTTGAAAATTCGGTGCGTTAAATCGGGGCTGAATTTGGGGCTGAAATCTTAATATATTACTCGCTTATGTGTCTATTTTATGATGGATTTTACGGATCGCAGTTTCGATTCCTAGAACTCAAGTTATGGACTGATGTTTTGGGGTCGCGCGACTGGAAAAACTGCACACAGGGACAGCAGATAGCCCGACTTCAAAAATTCGGTCCGGTCTCATCTTAAGTCCAAAAATTCTGAAATTTGGATATGTTACTTCTCTATGTATCTAGTTTATCCAGAATTTTACAGTTCATCAATCAGACTTATAAAACCCAAGTTATAAACTTCCAAGCACAGCCTGTCTGAAATGAGACAGAGTTGACTTCACTCTCTAACTTCCTTATCTCGCCATCTCATTTAGTGCATTTAATCCGGAAACCTTCATCAGAATTTTCATTATCTTAAACACTTTCTCCAACATAAGAATTGTGCTTATTTTATTTAATTAAATTAAGTGTGACATTATGTCGAACACTTGGTGTGCGACATGCCTAAATTATCTCGTTCTTACAACCTTAGGTAATTCTACCTCATTTTACATAACAATCACATATTCTTAAAACCTACTAGAAGACAGACCCTACATATAAGGTACTACTTGGCCATTACAAGAAAAATGGAACTTGAACTTCTCAATTCAAAACCAACACAAACTCATATCAAAATCTCATCAAACACATGCTTAATCATTAATCAATCTTTAATCTCATCCAATTCATTCTTAACATATAAAACCCAATATTTTATAACCTTTAATCCATACTTCCAAGCACACAAATATACTCTTAAGCTAATAATCTCAACCCAAAATGTGATTTTATCTTCACTACATCATTTGAATCATCAAAATCAAAATTTTAAAGTTTGGGTTAAGTTTTTCTTACCTCTCTTTCTTTTGATTCCCTTCACCTTCCATGGTTGTCCATCTTTCTTTCTTCTTTTCTTTCTTTCCTCTTCTCATTTTCCTTCTATTTTCTTCTCTTCTCTCATTTCTTCTTTCTTCCCTACTCTCTTCTTTACGTTCTTCCTCCTCTTTTCCTTATTCAATTTTTGAGATTTGGGAATAGTGTCTGATTTATATAGTAGGACCCTCTAGATATTTTGTAAGTTATAGAAGAGTGTGGAAGAATTGAGAAAGTTTGGGATTTTTGCATTTGGGTCCGTAGTTACTATTCATCCAGATTTTTACTTGCGTTTTTGACCCAGTTCTGGTCCGATTTTGGAAAAATGTTTATGCGGAAGTTGTAGGTCTTGGTCTAAGCTTTCCGACGATATAAAATTCATAAAATTCTGAGTTCGTATGAAAAAGTTATGCCCAAAATACTATATATAGTACAAAAAGGGCATACGATACAGTTTCTTCTCAGGACCTCGAGAAATTTACCGATCGTTCCTAAAGTCTTTTTATGACTGTATTTGAACCCCATCATGATTTATTTTACGTTCCTTTGCCCCTTATGTAATTTATGGTCGTAGGCAAGCAGTAGAAATCACCGGTCGTTACATGCCAAGGATCTAATAAGCATGAATGTGTGTGATTAAGATCATTATAAGTTGCGAAATATACTTACAATGAACGGATTGGAATTTAAAATTTTGAGAAGAGATCTCCAAGATCCAACCTTTGAATGTTGATTCCAAGCTTTGAGTTGTTTCCCTATCATCTTTGTTGATCTTTGAAGTGCTAGCTTTGAATGATTTTGCCACAAAATCAAAGGGAGAATATGGATGAAGCTCACGCCCAAAGCAAAAATGTTCTAGGGTTTTTGTGTTGTGTGTGTTCAAAGTGAGTGAGAGAAGACTTTTGGTAAAACCAATTTACTATTTTCACCTAAAAAAGGTGGTTGGGTAAATGGTTCCACCAAAACCATTTCAAGGTGGTTAGAAAGTAGGTGGTTTGGCATAAATGCCAACTATGCTCCCAACTACCACATGTGAAGTGGGCCCCACTTTTGAATTCAAAATTCAAATGGTGTCTACGAATGTTTACCGTGGCTCGGATCCGTTTTATCCGATTAAACGAATTTCATCATCGCTAAATAATTAAATCTAATTTAATTAAATAACGACGCCTCGTAAATTTATTACAAATGTCGTTTACGAATTAATTCTAAATTAATATGTTCGCATGTATTAAAGTCCGACTTTAATTTCGCATTGAAATCTAATTCCAAATAATATATTCGATATATTAATTTTAGCGCCATATCAATAAATTAAATGGAAAAATCAAATTTAACTATTAAATTTATTTTACCAATTAATTCCAAATTAATCGCGCTCTCTCCTCTTCCGAACACATTTAATCCTAGATTAAATAATGCCTAAATTAATAACAGATTAATTTTCTCTCTCTTAATTAATCCCAGATTAATTATAATTTAGGCAATTGTCATCGGTGAATCTTTGGGAAGCGACCCAAGAGACCTCTGGATATATTGGTAGAAAATCCAGTTATCGGACTATCTGATTAAGTGCGTACCCCGTACTACGTGCTAACCGATTTACAAGACATGGTTGGCTTCTAGCAAAGCACCGTGCCTACCCAATTCTCCAGAAATATTCTTACTAGAATATACAATCTTTGTCAGGCGTAGAATATGTAGCATTACGTATTGCGATCTAGTATCAGTTGTCATATGCAAGGCTTGGGGCTGAAGTAGTGTCTGCCCTGTTGAGTTTCAATCAAGTCCCAAGGATCATAAATCATGCATAAAACAAAGTTGAATAAAACCAAATGAGGTGCCGAAAAGACTCATATGGATCGGTTGGATGCGGTGAAGGTGAACCAAATTCGCACTTCAAGTTTCTGCCTCCCTCCAAGCTCGGCAATGGCAGTAAACTGCATCTCATTTTCGGCTTTGGGTGGTCCTCCATTGATGCTCCAAGCTCCAAGCTTCACAAGGTGATTCCTTGCTCACAAACTCACTTCCCTATCACCTTAGGATGCCTCCAAGAGTGTGCTAGCACAAGATCTTGCAACAAGATCATTTCTTTCTCTCCTTTATTGATCGGTCAAACCAGAAAAATTGATGAAGAAATCGTCCAAGACCGAGAGAGAAGATGAAGAAGTTTTGGCTCCAAAATGAGCAAAACCGTGTGTTGTCCTTGAGAGAGAGAGAGCCGAATTTTTGGTTGGGTTTTATAAAAGAAACAATGTAATTGGTTTTAAATTTCCAAAATTATTAACCATTTACCAATTTTCAATTTTCAAAAGTCAAAAGTACAAGTCTTTTCAACTTTATTATTCCCATCACCAATTTCTTTTCACATCAAGTCACTTAATAAAGTGACAACTTGTCATGTCACATCACATCACTCAAAGTGACAAGTGATTTGACAATTGATGCGACTAACGATTTGACGCTTGATGTGACTTGTGTGCCGCGCTCAAATTCAAAATGCGAATGCGTTCGCAATCACTCTCGGGCTCGGGTTCGCTAATTCCAAATTAACGAATTTTCCGTTGCGTCGTAAATAAATGATTACGCCTAGCGAATTCACTATTCACGTCGCTAACGAATTAATTCTAAATTAATTCGTTCGCCCGAATTAAAATCTAATTTCAATTCCGCGTCGAAATCTAATTTCGTTATAATATATCGAATATATTTATTTATCGATTAATTCCAAATTAATCGTTCTCTCTCTTTAACGATATTTTATCCGAGATAAAATATCTCTGTAATTAATCCCAGATTAATTTTTCATCTCTCATCGAATTAATCCCAGATTAATTAAAGTGTGAGTCATACGTCATCGGTGAATCTTCAGGAACCGACCCATGAGATCTCCGGATATGTTAGCAGTAAATGCGATCGTCGGACTGTCCGAACACGTAAGTACCTTGTACTACGTTTATAATACCGATTTACAAGACAAGGTTGGCTTCTAGCAAAGCGCCATGCCTACCCAATTCTCCAGAAATATTCTTACAGGAATATATAGATCTATCAAGCGTAGTATACAATGTATTGTGCGTATCGGCCCAGTATCGGATAGTCACGTGCTAAGGCTGGGGCTGGATAAGTGTCTGCCCCGTCCGAAACACATATCGGATGTCTGGTAACTAGTCTCTATAATCGGATATTCATGACCTGGTCATAATATCACGATTGGATGCGCATCACTTAAGAGCACTAATACCGTATCCTGTGTGACATCATCTCCACTATGACTGGAGTGATACTTCCGTCTCGACATCATATCCAATACTCTACGACTCTCTGATAAACCCAGAAGTGGTGTACACAAACCGGTCAAAGCCCCTACCACCAAGACCAAAGTTTATCGATTATCGTAAGTATTAGCGATGCAAGTCTCAGGTTAAGACTATACACACCTACCTTGATTTCGGCCTCCCATAGACACATAGTCATAATACCAATGGGATTCCGAGGGGTCTATCCATAGCGAAGCTGTTTCCCGTACCATCGGTGAAACACGACCTCCTATCGCACTTGCATAAGTCTCCAACACTTATATATATGAGAACTATGCGGTTGTGCCTCACAACGCACACAAGTGCAATACTAGCCTATTCCACATTATCGATGTCCAGTCTCGATAATACTACGGCTAGGGATATTTAATGATTAATCCTTCGTGGACTGATACTGTCTCATATCATCTCAATCCAGGAACTAATCATAGGGACCTCTCTTCATTTATATATCTAAGGTGATCTAATCACAAATGATGAGAGGTGCAATTCCCTTGTTACATAGTTAATTTGCTACAGCAACACAATGATCTGTGCAAATAGTGACGCTATGGGTCATATTATCCAACAATCTCCCACTTGGCACGTAGCGAGTCACTCAAGTGTTCCAACACTTGAACTATGTAAGGTTCGCTCAAATTACTGAGGAAAGGTTTTCGTCAGCGGATTTATTTAATCATCGTCTGACGCGATTTACAAGATCATCACATCGCCACGATGTATGATCCGAACGAATCAGATGATATAGAAGTATATATCTGGATCGTCGATGAGACCTTTAATTCCTTAGCCTGTGCTGACGCCTAGTTCAGCTGCTAACAGAACTATATCTAATCTAATTAGATTTATGTTCGATCCAAATGGCTTCTTTTGCTGCCTCAGCTGCAGCAATAATCCGCATTTGTTGTTTATTCAGCAACAGTTATCTTGCATGGAAGATTTCCAGCTCACTGTCCCGTTATTCAAACTTTATAGTACCGTAGTATTTAATTGTTTGGAAACTTGCAGTGGTGACCACAGTCACTTCAAGTTCTCCTTCTCCATAGTTTAAGACAGCATCTTTAGTTCTCTAAGATACTAACAGATGTTCTCAATTTCAATTCAGTGACTATCACTAGGATTGACCTGATCGTGACTCCATATGCTCGAAGCATATGAGACACCCTATCAAGTACATTTTAAATGTACAATTTCCAGAGAGTGTTAACAACTCCAAATCTATCCAAGTAGATCTTTATTCCTTGAATAAAGGTTGTTACTCCCCAGAATTCTACGGAGAATTTCTATGAAAGCCAAGCTTTCAACAATAGCTATATGGGAATTTCACTGTTAGTGCGCTCTCCCACTAACCTCCTAATATACACAAGAATTATTTCGTTTTGAGTCAAATCATAAACCATTATGATTATTTCAAAACGACAGTTCCAAGAACCTTATGCTTGCATTGATCCAAACATGGATCGAATAACCCTCAAACCTTGTTTGTCGGTTATACAAAATCGTCAGGATGTTGTAAACATCCTCCAAAAGGTTTCCTTTTCAGGAAAGCGATTTTGATTTATAACTGACACATTTCATAAATGAAATATACAGTTATTTTCAAGCATTTTCAAAATGGATTTACCATGGCAACAGGTAAAAGGTTGAACCGTTATTAACACAATGTTGATAACGATACCTTTCCGTCAAAAGCCCAGCTTTGTACGTTGGTATGTTGCCTTCCATGTATGTCTTCCTTGAAGACTTTTAATGTACCAATAGGCACAATGCCTTGTGGTACAACAACTAGTATCCAAAATAGTTGTTATACATGGAATCCATTTCGGATTCATCATGGCACTTTACCATAACAGGGAGTTTATACCTCGTATCACTTCCTCAAACGTAGTCGGATGGTACACCTCCATAAGATTGACATCTTTATGGGGTGAGATCAGAAACCCATACCCTAGGTTGTTTTCTGACTCTATCCGATCTACTAGTTTCTTATGTATTTGAAGATTAATGGTATAGATTCATCATAGATGAACTATTTGTGTTCCATTAAGGACTTCGTGCCTTGAACAGTGTTTACTCTCTCCGATTTTCATCGAGTATCACTATCCTCCCACTTACCACTGCATATCGGTATTCCTCTCAGGAAAAACCGCATGGTGAGCAACAATTACATTGTTCTCATGTGGGATTTATAAGTACTATACTAAAGGTTTCACTTAGGATAACCTATATTGGCACTTATCCAATTTGGGTCTTATAGTTTGGTATCATCCAATCGTTGTGTCTGGCATACCCAAATTATCAGGAACGAGAAACCTCGTTTCTTCCCGTGTCATATCCATATGATATCTGTCAAACAGATTTATATGGAACCTTATTCTAATAAGTTTCTGCACTGTTAATACATGTCCCATTGAAGGAAATAGTAGCTCAGAGCGATTCGTGATAAACCTTATCATGTCCAACAAAAATTCGGTTTTTGGTTCGGACACACTGTCTAACTGAGTGTCTCGGGAGGAGTCCTCATATGAAACTTACTGCTTAAGTATCTTCCATTACGGTCTTACCGTGGCGGAATAATACTATAGCCGATCTGTTTTTCTATTTCGTGTCGAAAATCTAAAGTTTCCGATTTGTGTTCTTCAAAAGAAACACATAACCATAACGTGATGCTACATCCGTTAAGGTCACGAAATATTTATATTCACATCTAGCATAGCTAGATATGGGCCCACTAACTTCACCATGAATAGGGCGAAACAATCGGTGGCCCTTTTACTATTACCAAGTAAATAGTATTTTAGGTACTGTACCTGATAAACTAGATTCGCAGACCTTATTTGAATAATCAAATCAGTCCTAGCACCCCACTCTTCAAAAGTGTCGATATACGAGTCTCGTTTAGTTGTGTCCTAGACAACAATGCCACAAATAAGTCTCTATTGATCAAATCAATTTGAGCTATTTATTTGTCATTTTATATGTTTGAGATTTTATTTATATTCAAAATATAAATTATGTTATTTACATCTAATGTATTTATCTCAGTATCATCTTTATATAATAAAACACTTTAGTGTTCAAGAATATAAAGGTTTTATCCGCATGGATTAAACACTGATATAGAGATAATGTCTCTAGTCAAACTAGCTACATCATAACATTTCCTAATTTAAGTACATACCCAAAGGGTAGTCCCTAAACTTAGGTATCTACGGTCGAAACAGCGACTTCGTCCCGTTTCCAATTCGCAGAGAAATCTCAGCTTGAAGTCAGTATCCAGTTCACAGCGGATTCTGAACATCAATACATATGTGTTTTTATGTACCACACTAAGTATTTAAAATCCAATTTTAATACTAGCAGTGAACATAACTTTGACAAATAATTTTTTTAAAGTTAGAGGATTGCCCTTTCTTTAATTCCTTCGTGTCTTCCATATCCAATTGGTAGTCATTTTAGGATATGTTAATTATCTTTTCAATATTTCACAAACCTTTGGCCAAGCCTTGGGTTTCGGAATATCGAAACGATGCGCACCTTGTGCTACATGCCCAATTGCAAACTTTGACTTTTCTCCACTAGAATAGTCAATTAATTCTCCAAGAATTATTAATTGCAACTTTAATACTTTTAAATCTAAAGATAGATTTATTATAAGTATATTAATTAAGCACTAAAGTCATCATCACATAAATCTTCCAAAGATTTTATGCTCTACTATTTGCTTAATTATGGGTTTAGTCATAATAAGTTATTTTATCAAATAAATTAACCTATTATTTCCAAGACCATCTTGAAATTATTCCCAATTTGAAAATTAAATAAATCATTTAAAATATTTTAATCCAAGATTCTATTTTAAATATCCAACTTTTCAATTTATCTTGATTACAATAGTCCAACCATTTAATCAACGATTAGTGGTACTATTTATTATAATGATTATATAGTCCAACTTTATAATCAAATATAATCCAAATTAATTAACCTCATTACATTATTACTATAATCCAATTATAAAATCAACTGTAAACTGAAATTAATTAATTCAAATATATTGATTAATATAATCCAATTATATATAATCAACTATAATACAGTCCAACTGTTTAATCAAAACAACAATTTAAATATTAGTCCAACTAACATTTAATGATATGACGAAATAATTTGTTTGAGCGCGTATGGCGAGTAATTGAACGAATGTTGCAAATTCAATACTTGCCTCCCACTATTTTTCGTCGAGCCTCTAACCCTCTGTGGAGTACTCGGGAAATCGTGTTCCTAGTGGGCTGGGATTCTGTTAAATAACATACACCTTGACTTTGGCCAACAAGCTGTATGCTATTTAGCCAGGTAGATCTCACAGATCAATTGGATCCAATCCAATTCCCAGATCCGGTTAGGTGGACATCCAAGTCCTAAACATATTACTTATGCCAATGTATCTAATACATTTTCCTAACCTTATCCTCCGAATCATCTAGGCCTTGGCTTTGGCACAACAAACCTAATGATTCCAGTTAAGCGGGACCCATTGACAAGGAAAGTTTCGTAATCAATGTCGTTGGACAAGAAGTGATCTTGACTTTGGCCAACAAATCACAACTTGGACAAGACACCGATATGGAACAAAGCTTTCATGATTCAAATACATCTAATTGACAAGGTCTTGACTTTGGCCAACAAACCAATGCCAATTGGATCTTGAACAAGAATCATTCAATGGAAGGATAATCGCTTAATATAAAACGAGGGTTTTTCCGCGTGCAAATTGGCTACCAATTTAATTATCTTTGTTAAGGTCTCATCATCATACACCCTTAAACATGCATTCTAAAAACATAATAAAGCGAGTATGAAAATAAATAATAATGATATGCGGATGGATATTTTACACATTGATCCTAGATCAAATCTCTCACTTTCTCTCTCCCGCTAGCACAAATATTTCTTCTACCCGTACCTACACTACACTTCTAAGAAACCTCATATGCATTGAGGGGAATAGTGAGAAGAGAATACAAAGAAATAGGAGATAAGGTTGGACTCGCAGGTCCAATTAATAAATCAAATTTATTATAATTTCCAAAATCGCCCCACCCGACTAATATCCATCCGATATACATTATTCAAACATCACAACCATGTATTCATACAAGCATGTTATCAATCAATCTAATCAAATTAATTAATCTGATAATTAGTGATCATCCAATGTTCAAACAAAGATTTGATTTTGTTCGAGTCAAACTCGTATTGTGAACATGTACTCAAAGTACGATTTCTCAAATAAAATTAAATTAATAATTAAATCCAATTTAATACGTATTTATTCTAATTGATTATTTAATTCCAAATTAAATATTACACTTTATAAAATAAACCTTTACGACTTAAATTCCAAATTTACCGTTACGGTCTCAAAGCCCGATTAATATCCAATATTAATTAATTAAAGTCCAATGGGCTTTTAATTAATTCTTGAGGCGTGGACTTTTGGTTACTCGGGTCAAACCGAATAACCAAAACCCAATCCGGGAGTTACCCCATAAGCCCATAAATTAATTTAGGCCCATTAGGCCCAATTAAACGTTAAAGGTTCATTAGTCGCATTTGGGCCTTTTGGAAGCGGTTTTGGGCCTAATTGGATCCAACCAATTTTGGCCTAAACCAACTTTGTACAACAAAGTCCAATAAACCCAATAACAACTTTAAAAGCCCAAATCCAATTTTAAGCCCAATAATTTAATTCCAAAATTCCAAATTTGCCAATTAAATTACCTAAAGTTATAGCATTATTATTACCCAATCAAAGTTTCCAAAACACTAAATTTGTACAATTAATCATGCTTAACATCAATGAATCATGTCCAACATAATTTGATCAAAATCAAACCCAATTTCATGCTTCAAGTGTCTCGGCCAAGAGGGAAATTATGCCCAAATCAAATTCAATCCAATTGAACCAAATTAACATAAATTCAACATCCCCAAATGATTTGCAAGTCATCCAATGAACAAAAAATCAAAAATCCAAGACAATATTAGGGTTCATATTTTCGGCCATCACAAGCAAATTGGGGAAAAATGTTCCAAACACTTTTTCATCAATTGATCTAATCAATCATCAATTAAACAACATTTAAGCATTCTAATTCATCCAATTTCATTAAACATGCTCAAAATCAAGTTTACCCAAATTAAAGTCTTGGCCAACAATAAGTAAATGGGGAAAATCAATCCAATTAATTTTTCTTTAAATTGATTACATATAACTCTAAGTTATTCATATACAAACATTCTTAAACAAACAATTTGTCAAAATCATGCTTAAATCAAAAATCCCCAAATTTGCTAAGAACCCTAAATCGTTTTATGCACAAATGGCTCTAGATACCATTGTTGAGTTTCAATCAAGTCCCAAGGATCATAAATCATGCATAAAACAAAGTTGAATACAACCAAATGAGGTGCGGAAAAGACTCACATGGATCGGTTGGATGCGGTGAAGGTGAACCAAATTCGCACTTCAAGTTTCTGCCTCCCTCCAAGCTCGGCAATGGCAGTAAACTGCATCTCATTTTCGGCTTTGGGTGGTCCTCCATTGATGCTCCAAGCTCCAAGCTTCACAAGGTGATTCCTTGCTCACAAACTCACTTCCCTATCACCTTAGGATGCCTCCAAGAGTGTGCTAGCACAAGATCTTGCAACAAGATCATTTCTTTCTCCTTTATTGATCGGTCAAACCAGAAAAATTGATGAAGAAATCGGTCCAAGACCGAGAGAGAAGATGGAGAAGTTTTGGCTCCAAAATGAGCAAAACCGTGTGTTGTCCTTGGAGAAGAGAGCCGAATTTTTGGTTGGGTTTTATAAAAGAAAAAATGTAATTGGTTTTATAATTTCCAAAATTATTAAACCATTTACCAATTTTCAATTTTCAAAAGTCAAAGTACAAGTCGTTTCAACTTTATTCCATCACCAATTTCTTTTCACATCAAGTCACTTTAATAGTGACAACTTGTCATGTCACATCACATCACTCAAGTGACAAGTGATTTGACAATTGATGCGACTAACGATTTGACGCTTGATGTGACTTGCGTGCCACGCTCGAATTCAAAATGCGAATGCGTTCGCAATCACTCTCGGGCTCGGGTTCGCTAATTCCAATTAACGAATTTTCCGTTGCGTCGTAAATAAATGATTACGCCTAGCGAATTCACTATTCACGTCGCTAACGAATTATTCTAAATTAATTCGTTCGCCCGAATTAAAATCTAATTTCAATTCCGCGTCGAAATCTAATTTCGTTATAATATATCGAATATATTTATTTATCGATTAATCCAAATTAATCGTTCTCTCTCTTTAACGATATTTTTTCAGAGATAAAATATCTTTGTAATAATCCCAGATTAATTTTTCATCTCTCATCGAATTAATCCCAGATTAATTAAAGTGCGAGTCATACGTCATCGGTGAATCTTCAGGAACCGACCATGAGATCTCCGGATATGTTGGCGGTGTGGCGATCGTCGGACTATCCGAACACGTAAGTACCTTGTACTACGTTTATACCGATTTACAAGACAAGGTTGGCTTCTAGGCAAAGCGCCATGCCTACCCAATTCTCCAGAAATATTCTTACAGGATATATAGATCTGTATCAAGCGTAGTATACAATGTATTGTGGCGTATCGGCCCAGTATCGGATAGTCACGTGCTAGGGCTGGGGCTGGATAAGTGTCTGCCCCGTCCGAAACACATATCGGATGTCTTGTAACTAGTCTCTATAATCGGATATTCATGACCTGGTCATAATATCACGATTGGATGCGCATCACTTAAGAGCACTAATACCGTATCCTGCGTGACATCATCTCCACTATGACTGGAGTGATACTTCCGTCTCGACATCACATCCAATACTCTACGACTCTCTGATAAACCCAGAAGTGGTGTACACAGAACCGGTCAAAGCCCCCTACCACCAAGACCAAAGTTTATCGATTATCGTAAGTATTAGCGATGCAAGTCTCAGGTTAAGACTATACACACCTACCTTGATTTCGGCCTCCCATAGACACATAGTCATAATACCAATGGGATTCCGATGGGTCTATCAAGAGCGAAGCTGTTTCCCGTACCATCGGTGAAACACGACCTCCTATCACACTTGCATAAGTCTCCAACACTTATATATTGAGAACTATGCGATTGTGCCCTCACAACGCACACAAGTGCAATACTAGCCTATTCCGCATTATCGATGTCCAGTCTCGATAATACTACGGCTAGGAATTTAATGATTAATCCTTCGTGGACTAATACTGTCTCATATCATCTCAATCCAGGAACTAATCATAGGGACCTCTCTTCATTTATATATCTAAGGTGATCTAATCACAAATGATGAGAGTGCAATTTCCTTGTTACATAGTTAATTTGCTACAGCAACACAACGATCTGTGCAAATAGTGACGCTATGGGTCATATTATCCAACATGCCCCGTACGAAGCATATATCGGATCACAAGCAACTAGTCTCTTTAATCGGATAATCATGACATTGTCATATTATCCCGATGGTTGCAACACATTATAGTACCAGTTGTGTATCCTTGCGTGATCATCATCTTCATTTGACTGAAGTGATACTTCCATCTTGACATCACATCCAATACTCTAAGATTCTCAATAAGCCCAGAAAAGGCATGCACAGAACCTGTTAAAGTCTCAGACGACCAAAAATAAAGCGTAATGATTGTCGCAAGTATTAGCGATGCAAGTCTCAAGTTAAGACCAAATACACCTACCCTGAATCAAATTCCCATAGACACATTGTCAGACAACCAATGGGATTCCGTTGGGTCTATCCGGAGTGAAGCTGTTTCCACACCATCGGTAAACACAACCTCCTATCACACTTGCATAAGTATCCGATACTTAAATATATAAGAACTATGCCGTTATGCTCCCACAACGCGCACAAGTGTAATACTAGTCTATTCCGCATTATCGATGTCCAGTCTCGATAATACTACAACTAGGGATATTTAACGATTAAACCTTAGTGGATTGATATTGTCTCATATCTTATAATCTGAAACTAATCATAAGGACCTTTATCACTTTATGTTTAAGTAATCCAATTACAAAATGATAAAATAGCAATTTCCATAGTCATATAGTTAATTTGTACAAAAACTATAATGTCTTTTACAAATAGTGATGATATGGGTCATAATTGTCTAACAGGGTTTATGTAAGTGAGTAACTCTAAAGTTTAAGAGTAAGCCACTGATTTTGAGGATCCTTAAGTCTAACTGACTAGAGGAACCTCGAGTTATAAGTTTTGAGGTATTTGCCTAGGCTAGCACCAAGGGCAAAATACCCGTGCACTCAAGGCGTAGTCTTGCCGTTGAGTTTTGGCTTTGGTGTGTGCATCTTTGGAGGCCACACACTTGGGTGGCTCTTTGGAACGTGGAAGAGCTTGCTGAGTTCGAGAAAAGCTTGTAGATTGGAGGCAGGACTGGAGGAGTCTACGGTTCAAGTAAGTTTTTTTCTTTCTTTATTTTAATTAGAGTTCTTATGATAGTTAGCATGTTTAGGTTTATGTTCTTTGTATGTTTTATGAGTTTTATGCTTAACATATATAGTAACATGCCTAGGCTTGTAGAATATTCAAAACAAATGGGTCTTGGGCAAAGGGAAAGAGGCATCATAATATTTATTTTTCCGCTGCACACTCGCGGCCGTTTCCTAACTGTGGTATCAGCGAGCCATTTTGTTTTGATTATTTCCCACTCATTTGAACTCGAAATTGGGTTTTTAAAAGCTCGTTGGAAAACTAACACCCTGAACATAATTTTAGGCACAAGTTTTGCATGATTGGGTTAATATTGGAATTGTGAAATTGCATTTAACGTTCGCACATCTGCAGAAAAATGTGAATAGTAAATTTATTTGAATAAAATAAAATACAACATCATAATTAAATATTAATCAAAGTTATTTAATGCCTAAAATAATTCCAACATATTAAAACTCATATGCTTGATGATTCTATGTACGATTAGAATTGGCATGATTATTTTTAGGTGCAAGCATATAAAGACTTTCTAAGAAATAGAGAGTGTATTGCTTATCCCTTAGCTAAGTAATTATTCCGTGATGAACTTAGAGATTTATTACCTTTAAGGCTAATAAATATTAATCACTTGTTTATAATAAAAGACATTATAAAAGATACAAGTGGGGTGGGACCAAGGCGTTAATAAAACTTTCCAAACTAAATTTAATTTAACCAAAGGTATTACTAGAGTTAGATAGTGATTTGATGTCTTCCTTCACTCACTACGTTTTATAGCCAATAGGAAAAGCTGTGAAGTCATCTAGATAATCATTTACTCAAAGCTTACCTTAAAGCATATTTAAAATGTTGGACTAATTTAGAGGCTCTATTGTTTATTCCTGTCCCCAAGGCGATAAGAGCTTAAGAGGTAAGGGTATTTAAGAGAGTGCGCTCCACCCTCTTTTGACAGTTATTCACTTAAACTAGCTAAAATCCTCAATAATAATTGAAGTCTAAAATTTTCCTCTTATTGTAAAGTATAGACCCAAATGGCTTAAACCGTATTGGCAGGACTAGGCTTTACCAGACTGACCAATACCAATTTCATACTATTGACAATAGTTTGAATTTTCTGAGTCATAAGACGCAGCGACCTTTAGGCGTGGTCTTCTAACTTAGTGGCAAAGATTGGGTGTCTACAAGGACTAGCATAAGCTATGGCATGTTTAATTATCCAACCCAATGATCAAGGAATTGTGATTTATATCATACATTAGTTGGGAACCTACCTAATTATCATATTTTATAACTATCGGCCCTAGTCAGAGATATGAAATGATGATAATGGGATCCTTGCCCAAAAGAAATCCATCATATTGGGGTTAATGCGATTTGCTTAAAATTTTAAAATAATTGAGTGAGAGCAACTTCATAATATTAAAAGCCCATGTTATTATGAAACATTAATGAAAACATATTCCTAATCTTAACATTCTCTCATAACAGGTAGGTTAAAATATTTCACAAACATTCTAATGGCAAACGGAGTATCACTTCATTCCATCCTTGATGAGCATAAGCTCAAAGAGGACAACTACAATGACTAGTTTAGAAACCTTAAAATTATCTTACAACAAGAAAAGATTTTCTATGTTCTTGAAAGACCATTTCCCCTTGAACCCACAGAAGATGCTAATAAAAATACATTCAAAGCTTGGAAGAAACACGTCGATGATGATAAGCAAGCAGTTTGCATAATGCTTGGCTCTATGTCGGATTAACTTCAGAAAGATCACGAAGATATGGATGCTCAAACCATCATCTTTCACTTGAAGAAGTTGTATGCAACTTCCGTTCATACCGTGAGATTCCAAGTGTCATGTGCCTTATTCCAAACAAGGTAAGGAAAGATTTGTTAGTGGACATGTGCTTAAGATGATTAGCCACATTGAAAAATTGGCCAACCTCTGGTTCATCATGGATCATTAGATATGTCAGGATCTAATTCTTCAGTCCTTACCAAAAGAGTTCTCTAACTTTATTATGCAGATTCATCTATTTGATTAAGAAGTACTTTAGTATAATTGCACAATCTGATAAAGCAAGCAGAGAAGGACTTGAATCCAGAGCTAAAACCTCCGTCATGCTTACGGGTACAGACTTGAAGCCACGAGTGTTGGACAAAATGACCCATAACGTCACTATTTGCACAGATCATTGTGTTGTTGTAGCAAATTAACTATGTAATAAGGAAATTGCACTCTCATCGTTTGTGATTAGATCACCTTAGATATATAAATGAAGAGAGGTCCCTATGATTAGTTCCTGGACTGAGAATGATATGAGACAGTATCAGTCCCCAAAGGTTTAATCATTAAATATCCATAGCCGGAGAATTATCGAGACTGGACATCGATAATGCGGAATAGGCTAGTATTGCACTTGTATGCGTTGTGAGGGCACAACGACATAGTTCTCATATATATAAGTATTGGATACTTATGCAAGTGCGATAGGAGGTCGTGTTTCACCGATGGTACGGGAAACAGCTTCGCTCTGGATAGACCCCGCGGAATCCCATTGGTAGTATGTCTGTGTGTCTATGGGAGGCCGCATCAGGGTAGGTGTATATGGTCTTAACCTGAGACTTGCATCGCTAGTACTTGCGACAATCGGTAAACTTTGGTTTTGGTGGTTGGGGGCCTTAACCGGTTCTGTGTTCATCTCTTCTGGGTTTATCAGGAATCGTAGTGTACTGGGTGTGATGTCAAGATGGAAGTGTCACTTCAGACATATGGAGTTGATGATCGCGCAGGATACAGAACTAGTACTCTATAAAAAGGTTGCAACCGTCGGGACAATATGACTAGGTCAGGATTGCCCGATTCAAAGAGACTAGTTGATGATCGTGCAGGATACTGGATCGATGTACGCAATACAATACAATTGTATACTACGCTTGATATAGATCTTAATATTCTTCAAAGGATATGTCCGGAGAATTTGGTAGACATGGTGCTTTGCTAGGAGCCGACCATGTCTCGTAAATCGGTAGAACATAGTACTTGGTACGTACGTGATTCGGGCACACCGACGACCGTATTTACTGCCTAATTATCCAGGGATCTCATGGGTCGCTTCCCGATAATGCACCGATGACGCATAACTCGCACTCATTAATAATCTGGGATTATATAGAAGAAAGAGAAAATTAATCTGGGATTAATTACGGAGATATTTTATCTCGGATAAAATATCATCTAAAGAGAGAGAACGATTAATTCGGAATTAATCGATTAAATTAATATATTCGATATAGTAAACGAAATTAGATTTCGACGCGGAATTAAAATTAGATTTTAATTCGGGCGAACAGATTAATTTAGAATTAATTCGTTAGCGACGTGAATAGTGAATTCGCTAGGCGTAATCATTTAATTACGACGCGACAGAAAAATTGTTAATTTGGAATTAACGAACCCGAGCCCGAGTGTGATTGCGAGCGCATTCGTATTTCGAATTCGAGTGCGGCGACGCAAGTCACATCAAGCGTCAAATCAATCGTCACATCAAGCGTCAAATCAAAAGTCACTTTGAGTGATTGATTG
The DNA here is from genome assembly GCA_019454045.1 of Zanthoxylum bungeanum. NCBI lineage: Eukaryota > Viridiplantae > Streptophyta > Magnoliopsida > Sapindales > Rutaceae > Zanthoxylum > Zanthoxylum bungeanum. The sequence continues at coordinate 244,572 of SKCR01034498.1, forward strand.
ATTGATTTGATTGATGGATTGATTGAATGACACACATCAAATCACTTTAATAAAGTGACATGTGAATAGTGATGGGTGTTGGTGGAATAGTGACTTGTGAAGACTTTTTGCCATTTACTTGATTTGATTAAAGTTTTGGTAATTGTTTTTAATATATTTTCTAGGAAAATATATAAGGATTATTTTTGGTAAATCAAAGACAAGTCATTACACATTTTTCACCCTTTCTCTCTCACCATTTTTCTCCTCTCCTCTCACGCCATTTTGAAGCTTTTTCACTGGTTTTTCAAACCAGTTTGGGCGTGACTTTGGGAAGCAAATGAGTGGTTTTCATTTGATGATATCTAGTGCTAGCACACTTGCGACACTTGCGAAGGTGTTAGGGAGGTTCACCTATGAGGCGGGACTCATCTGTCGAAGTTTGGAGCTCCGATTTGAGACCTGAAACAGCTCATTCTAGTGAGCTCACTACAGTTAATGTGCGCCCAAAACAGTGGAGGTTTTTGGCTTGAAACATCTTCAAATCGACTCAACCGATCGATGTAAGTATTCCGCTACCTTCGTCGATGTATTTACACATTAATTTAATTGCTTGTTTGATCTTGGGACCTTAATAAAAACCAACAATGGCATTAAGAGCTTAGGTTCAAGCATGAAATTGGTAGGGCTTAAAATTTGGGTAAATGTGATTTGAGCATGATTTGAATAAATTGGTTGTTTGAGTATGCTTATAACATGTTTAATTTCATTTTGGTTAGACCAATTTGACGAAAAATGATTTGGAATTATTTCCCCAAAATGGACATCATGGCCGAATGTAATTGGATTTTTGGATCTTGGATTTTTGATTTTTGATTCATTTGATGAGTTAGAATCATTTAGGTTGACGTTAATTTGAATCGAATTGGATTGGATTTCGAATTGGACAAAAAACCCAAAATTCTTATCTTGGCCGAATGGTGTTATTGCCCTAATGTCTTGGTGTTTTTGATTTTGTGACATTGGATGTGTATGAAATCAAATCGGATGGTGATTTTGATGTCGATTGTAGGTTCGATTGGATCGAAACCGAATCGGACACAAAATCACTCCTTGGCCGAGAACATAAAAGCATGTAAATGGGTTTGATTTTTCATTGTGTGTTGGACATATGATAATGAATTTAGTATGATTAATTGGACTAATTTAGTGTTTTGGAAATGTTGATTTAGTTGATTAATCATGTAATGCACTTTGGTAATTAAATTGTGAAAATGGATTTTAGATTTAATTATTTGGGCCTAATTTTGGAAATTGGACTTTAAAGTTGTATCTGGGCCTATTGGGCTTGATTTATCAAGTTTGGTTTAGGCCAAGTGGATTGGATCCAATTGGGCCCAAAACCTTAACCATAAAGCCCAAATGCGACTTAATGAACCTTTAAAGTTTAATTGGGCCTAATGGGCCAAGATTGATTTATGGGCTTATGGGGTAAATCCCGGATTGGACTTTGGTTATCAGTTTGACCCGAGTTGACCAAAAGTCCATGCCTTAAGAAATCAATTAAAAGCCCATTGGACTTTAATTGAATTGACGTTGGACGTTAATCGGTCTTTGAGATGTGTTACGATTAAATTTGGAATTTAAATCGTAAAAGGTTTCATTAATAAAGTGTAATGTTTAATTTGGAATTGAATAGTGAATTAGTATTAAGTACATGTTAAATTAGATTTAATAATGTAGTTTAATTTAATTCATGAATTCGTACTTATTCGCAAAAACGAGTTTGACTCGAACAAAATCAAATCGTTGTTTGAACATTGGATGATCACTTAATTGTCAGATTAATTAATTTGATTGGATTGATTGATAGCATGCTTATGTGTGTGAATACGTGGTTGTGTTGAATGAATAATGTATATCGGATGGATATTAGATGGGTGGGCAATTTTAGAAATTGTTGTAATAAATTCGATTTATTAAATTGGACCTGCGTGTCCAGCCTTATCACCTTCATTCTCTTTGTATTCTCTTCTCACCTATTCCCCTCTATGTATATGAGGTTTCTTTAGAAGTGTAGTGTAACGGGTAGAAGTAGTACAAGTGCTAGCTTGAGTGAGAAATGGAGAGATTTGATCTAGGATCAATGTGTAAAGTATCCATCCGCATATCATTATTATTTATTATCATACTCGCTTTATTATGTATTTAGAATGCATGTTTAAGGGTGTATGATGATGAGACCTTAACAAAGATAATTAATTTGGTTGCCAATTACGCAAAATCCCTCAATCTATATTAAGCGATTATCCTTCCATTGAATGATTCTTGTTTAAGATCCAATTGGCATTGGTTTGTTGGCCAAAGTCAAGACCTTGTCAATTATGGATGTACTTGAATCATGAGGGTTTTGTTCCACATCTGTGTCTTGTCCAAGTTGTGATTTGTTGGCCAAAGTCAAGATCACTTCTTGTCCAACGACATTGATTACGAAACTTTCCTTGTCAATGGGTCCCGCTCAACTGGAATCATTAGGTTTGTTGTGCCAAAGCCAAGGCCTAGATGATTCGGAGGATATGGTTAGGAAAATGTATTAGATACATTGGCATAAGTAATATGTTTAGGACTTGGATGTCCACCTAACCGGATCTAGGAATTGGATTGGATCCAATTGATCTGTGAGATCTACCTAGTTAAATAGCATACAGCTTGTTGGACAAAGTCAAGGTTGTATATTATTTAACGGGATCCTAGCCCACTAGGAAACACGGTTTCCCGAGAGTACTCCACAGAGGGTTAGAAGCTCGACGAAAAATAGTGGGAGGCAAGTATTGAATTTGCAACATTCGTTCAATTACTCGCTAAACACGCTGATTTATATTTTACTCGTCACATTAATCAAAAGTATTAGTGGGACTAAAATTTTATGTTGTTTTAAATATATAGTTGGACTATATACAAACTCATTCAATATATAGTTGATTTTATAATTGGATTATAGTAATCAATATAATTGAATTAAAATGATAATTGATTTTATAATTGGATTATAGTTATCAATATTAAAATTATAGTTGATTAAATAATTGGATTATTGTAATCATTATAATAAATAGTACCTTTATTAAAATTGATTAAATAGTTGGACTATTAAAATCAAGAAAGAATTGAAAGGTTGAATATTTAAAATATATAATCATTTGGTTAAATGTTTTAAATGATTTAATTTTTCAATTGAGAATTAATAATAGGTTAATTTATTTGATAAAATAACTTATTATGACTAAGGCCATAATTAAGCAAATAGTAGAGCATAAATTCTTTGGAAGAGTTATGTGATGATGACTTTAGTGCTTAATTAATGTACTTATAATAAATCTTTAGATTTAAAAGTATTAAAATTGCAATTAATAATTCTTGGAGAATTAATTGACTATTCTAGTGGAGAAAAGTCAAAGTTTGCAATTGGGCATGTTGCACAAGGTGCATATCGTTTCGATATTCCGAAACCCAAGGCTTGGCCAAAGGTTTGTGAAATATTGAAAAGATAATTGACATATCCCAAAGTGACTACCATTTGGATATGGAACACACGAAGGAATTAAAGAAAGGGCGAGGCTCTAACTTTAAAATATTTGTCAAAGTTATATTCGTTACTAGTATTGAAATTGGATTTTAAATACTTAGTATGGTATATATGTTGGATAATATGACCCATAGCGTCACTATTGCACAGATCATTTGTTGTTGTAGCAAATTAACTATGTAATAAGGATATTGCACTCTCATCATTTGTGATTAGATCACCATAGATATATAAATGAAGAGAGGTCCCTATGATTAGTTCCTGGATTGAGATGATATGAGACAGTATCAGTCCACGAAGGATTAATCATTAAATATCCCTAGCCGTAGTATTATCGAGACTGGATATCGATAATGCGGAATAGGCTAGTATTGCACTTGTGTGCGTTGTGAGGGCACAACGGCATAGTTCTCATATATATAAGTGTTGGAGACTTATGCAAGTGCGATAGGAGGTCGTGTTTCACCGATGGTACGGGAAACAGCTTCGCTCTGGATAGACCCCTCGGAATCCCATTGGTATTATGACTATGTGTCTATGGGAGGCCGAAATCAAGGTAGGTGTGTATAGTCTTAACCTGAGACTTGCATCGCTAATACTTACGATAATCGATAAACTTTGGTCTTGGTGGTAGGGGGCTTTGACCAGGTTCTGTGTACACCACTTCTGGGTTATCAGAGAAAGTCGTAGAGTATTGGGTGTGATGTCAAGACGGAAGTGTCACTTCAGTCATATTGGAGATGATGTCATGCAGGATACGGTATTAGTGCTCTTAAGTGATGCGCATCCAATCGTGATATTATGACCAGGTCATGAATATCCGATTATAGAGACTAGTTACCAGACATCCGATATGTGCTTCGGATGGGGCAGACACTTATCCAGCCCTAGCACGTGACTATCCGATACTGGGCCGATACACACAATACCATTGTATACTACGCTTGATATAGATCTAAATATTCATAAATGGATATGTCCGGAGAATTAGGTAGACTTGGTACTTTGCTAGGAGTCGACCTTGTCTCGTAAATCGGTAGAACGTAGTACTTGGTACGTACGTGATTCGGTTACACCGACGACCGTATTTATAGCCAACTTATCCGGAGATCTCATGGGTCGCTTCCCGATAATCCACCGATGACGCACAACTCGCACTCTTGAATAATCTGAGATTAAATTGAAGAGAGAGAAAATTAATCTAGGATTAATTACGGAGATATTTTATCTAGGATAAAATATCGTCTAGAGAGAGATAACGATTAATTTGGAATTAATCGGTAAATTAATATATTCGATATATTAAACGAAATTAGATTTCGACGCGGAATTAAAATTAGATTTTAATTCGGGCGAACGAATTAATTTAGAATTAATTCGTTAGCGACGTGAATAGTGAATTCGCTAGGCGTAATCATTTAATTACGACGCGACGGAAAAATCGTTAATTTGGAATTAACGAACCGAGCCCGAGTGTGATTGCGAGCGTATTCGTATTTTGAATTCGAGTGCGGCATCGCAAGTCGCATCAAGCGTCAAATCAATCAGTCGCATCAAGCATCAAATCAAGTCACTTTGAGTGATGTGATTGATTGATGTGATTGATTGATTGAAAGACATGACTTAAAGTTGATATGACTTAAAGTTGATGTGAATAGTGATTGCATAGTGTTTGCTTTAATGATTTGACTTTTAAAAGCAAATGAAATGCAAATTAAAG